>PVJA010032143.1:0-11575 GCA_004027025.1 Myocastor coypus
TGGTACCAGTCTGCACTCGCACCAACAAGGGAGAAGGTTTTCCCCACAGTCCCTCTAACATCTGTATTGGTTGACTTTCTGATGACAGCCATTCTTTCTGGGGTAAGATGGACTCTCACTGTTATTTTAATTATTGACCAGCTCCTAGAAGTCCTTTTTCTGAGACACAGTTGGCTAAAATATTTTCCCTAATTCATGGATTTCCTTTTTACTCTATTGGTGATTTCTTTTGACATATAGAAACTTTTCAATAAGATGAGATCCCAGTTGTTTTTGTTTGTTTTGTTTTGCTTTAATGTATTTGGTGCAGGCCCTCACCACACAGCTTGGACTTGTAGTGACCCTCCTGTTTTTAGGCTCCCAAGTGCTGGCATTACAGGCATTCAACACCACACCCTATCTATGGCCAGCTCAGCATGCCCAAGGACAGGATCAGCATGCCAAGGATCAAACTCTGGTCCCTGCTCTTACCTAAGCAGGCACCTGGTCCACTGAGCTATCTTGCCAGCCCTCTCAGTTGTTGATCCTTTCAAGTATTTCCTATAAAGTTTGGTTTTCATTCATGAACTCTCTTGCTACACTATGCCTAAATTTCTACCTTCTCCTCCAACAGATGTAGTGTTTCTATTTTAATATTTAGATCCTTGATCCATTTTGACTTTAGTGCATGGTGAAAGACATGGGTCTAATTTTAGTCTTCAGCAAGTGCAAAGCCAGTTTTTCCCTTATCATTTGTTCAAAAGTGAACTTATTGGACCCTTTTGTCAAAGATAAGATGACTGAGGGGGTTTGCAGTATGTCCGTATCTTCTAATCTGTTCCACTGATCCTTAGGTCTGTTTAGGGGATTTTTTATTTTGTTTTGTTTTGGTTTTGCCAGTAAAAACTGAGAAATGGATAAAAAATTATGTATTTTTATATAGTGCGGTATTACTCAGTGATAAAAAAGTTAAATTCAACTTTATGGATGCAACTACAGACCATACTTATAAATGAAATAAATCAGATTCACATGTGTGAACATTGCAACCCTAGTGTAAGAATATGAAAGAATAAATAAAATCCAAAAGATATAATACATTCTATGAAAGGAAAAGAAACTGTTTAGAGGGAAGCAGTAACTAGGATGAGGGAAAGGTGAAAAGAAAGAAGAAAGGGAAAAAGACATATATGTATATGGACAGAATATCTTAGATGATTCTACTGCTGATTTTTACTAGTCTATTAGAAGGAACAATTAATGCTTTAAAAAAGAAGTGGAGATGGGTTGTCTGTATGTGTTGGAGGTAAAATCAGTAAGCCTTCTGATAAACTGTACATGAGGGACAGAGTTAAGGGTGAATTTCTGACTTTAACAACTAGGTTTAGGGAGCTGGGGAGATAGCTCCGAGGCACAAGTGCCTGCTGGCCAAGTGCAAGGTCGTGAGTTTAAACCCCGATCCCACAAAAAAAAAAAAAAAAACTAGGTTTATTAAGGCATCATTTCACCAAGATGGGCAACATCAAAAAAAGAAATAGATCAGTAAGACATTTAAAAAAAAAAAAAAAAAGTTAAGTTTTTTTTTTTTTTTTTTTTTGTGGGACCAGGGATTGAACACTCAGGTCCTTGTGTTTCCCAGGCAAGTGCTTATTCTACTGAGCTATCTCCCCAGCTCCAAAAGTTAAGTATCTTATTTGTGCCTTTGAGCTTGAAAAATTTTTCATTTAAATTCTAGATCCTGTGGTATACTCCAAACACCAAAGCAATTATATAATTTCTCTTCTCATCCTCCCTACCAAGAAATAATCTCTTTCTTTTTTTAATTATAGTTTTATTTTGTTTTTTTAATTTTTAAATTTTTTTTTCTTGTTTCAGAACTTTTGTTTGTTTATTTATTTATTTTTATGGCTGGCTCAGCCTGCCCTAAGGGCAGGGCTGGCACAGCATGTGGTGCCAGGGATCGAACCACAGTCCCTGCAGCCGCCTAAGCTTTCCTAAGCAGGTACTTTAGACCACTGAGCCATCCTGCCAGGCCAAGAAATAATCTTTTTCAAGCACATATTTTTATGAGTAAGAGTTTTAATCAGGGAAGACTTATAACTTTCAGTGATACACTAGATCCAACTAAGGTTTGAACATGTCCAACAAAGCTCATCATTAAAGTATGGGTAAGTATCAACCTAAGCCCATTGTATGAAACAAAACTTGGCAAATAAGAAATCTAATAAGATAAGCAATTTATGACAACTTTTCACAAACATTCCCTAAAGATAATTATTTGATTAATGAGAAACTGGTACACTTCACAATTTACATATGTCCCACTAAGAGGTATGGTATGCATGAATTCACCCACCAACTATATTCTATATCCTGAAAATCACAGCTCTGTCTTCTGAATCTGTTAAGCTAAGGTAGCACACTCTAAAGTTCAGCTGGGCATATATCTCAGTGGCATAAGTGCCTCCCTGGCAAGCACAAGGTCCTTAGTTTGATACCCCCCCCCCCCAAAAAAAATCATAAAGTGGCCCTTCAGCTTTCTACTAACTAGGAAATTGAGGAACATAAAATCAAAGCTGCCTACAAGTTAGGGCAGCTCCTCTCCTGAGGAGGCAGTCATTGAACATTAATATAACTTACCTACAGGCACTATGAAGTGAAAAGTATGGGGAATCGATTTCTCCAATTTCAAGTTTGACTTAGTTCAGAACACAGCTTTTAGCAAAAGTAAGTGGAAAGTCATTTTAAAAGGTCTTGGGTAGAGACAGGGAGAGAAAAAAGATAAAAGTGATTAACTTTTTTACTCTCTACACTTCAATATTTTTGGATGTAACAAGCGTGTATTTATTATGTAACTTTTAAAAAGGGAGGGGAGAAGAAAGGCTATTACATAAAGAACTCCATTTTCCAACTTTTGTAATAGAAAAAGAATTATCTTCCCCAAAGTAATGAGAAACTTGTATTTGCTTCATGATGTTTCAATTACTGAATAAAAGAATGCTTATTATGCAATTATTTAAAAAGGAATACACATATTGGTCAACTAAGTGAATTTATAAACGTTTGTTATTTTCCAAGTACCAGACAGCACTCTACCCCAGACTTCCCTACTCTCAGACCATTCATCATCCTGTACCAATCCCCTCTGCTCTAGGTATTTCAAGTCCCACTCACATACCAACAATTCCCAAACCTAGATTTCTCTCACTAGAGTCAGCAGTGCAATGATCTGGTCTTGTATAACTCACCTCTTCTCAGGCTCCACATGTCCCAAACCACAATCATCCTTTCCCTCAGAGCTGACCTATGTCCTGTGTTGCCCACTTTAGTGTATATGCAAGTGCCAAGCCTATCTTCTCCCCTCGCCTTGCATCTCACATCAGTATTCAACAATTGCCAGTTTTCTACCTCCTAAATATTTCTTCAGCCTATCGGCTATTTGTCAGAATAATATATCTGATCAAAGAATAGCCCTTCTCACAAAGACCCTAGCTTCCAAGCTCTCTGAAAACCATGTTCAACATTGCTCCAGGCTTAATTTTGCTCACCCAAATGTGGTTGGTTACTTTAGTGCTGTATAGTTTGCAGGATCCCTTCCTCAAATCCTCAGTGTCAAGTATAGGTATATTATGATCTGAGCCTAGGCCTTTCCCACTCCTCCATTCATCTTTCATCAGGGTGACCACCTCTTAGCTCCAGGCTCTGTGCTATTCCTTACACTACCTGCTCTCACTACACTGTATTACTTTAGAGCCCTAGAGACAAGTGTTCAACTGGCTCAAGGTTTTGCCCTTACTGCTACGCTTTGCCTCCTCCATGTATTCTCCTACTCTTCCCTTCAGCAGATATATTCTTACTGTGCACTTAGGCCTCAGCTTAGATAATTCTAGAGGCCCGGTAGGATGGCTCAGTGGTCTAAAGCACCTACAGGCGGCTGCAAGGACTGCAGTTGGATCCCCGGCACCACATGCTGCGCCAGCCCTGCCCTCAGGGCAGGGTGAGCCAGCCATAAAAATAAATAAACAAACAAAAGTTCTGAAACAAGAGACCCTGCCTCAAAAAGACAAAAAAAAAAAAAAAAAGAAGTTTCCCCTAGGTAGCCTTGCTTTTTCCCCTCCAAATACTGGGCTGCTTGTCCTTTACCGTTTTTCACTCTTCTCAGAACATAAAATGATGTAGTGTAATGTCCTTTTACTCATCTACATCCACTCTAAGTTTGTAAATTACTTGAGGCCAATAGTGATCCTTGCTGCTCTTTCCGTGGCAAGTGTTTACATCAATAAATATTGGTTACACAAATGCCAGCCTTCAGAATAAACTCTCTGGACAAAACATTTATTTTCTTAGGGCATTCCAATAGAACCATGACCCTTTCTGAGGACAGTTCTCAGATTCTAGAGGAAATAATACTAACACTTCTGTCCATATATCTGTTTTCTCTATCTTGCTGTCTCTGTCTGTATAACCTTGACCAAGTCAATTAACCTGTCAGGACCTTCTTTTCCTCACTTATAAAATGAAGATGCTGAAATAGTTAATTAAGACCTCTCCCATTTATAAAATTTTACGGCACTGTATCCAGTAAGGCATAGTTTTCATTATTTTTAAGAGAAGCATGGTTTAATTTAGCATGTAAATAATTTTATCAAAATAATCAAAGCTGGGGGAAAAAAAGAGAAAAGCAGTGTAACAGTGAAAAGTATTAGGTCACCAGGCATGATGGTACAGGCCTACAATCCTAGCACTCAAGAGGTTAAGCCAAGAGGACTGACACAAGTTCAAGACCAGTCTGGACTACATATTAAGATGTGTCTCAAAAAACAGGAAGTGGGGGTATGAGGTCTGGTGTGAGATCTGCCTGGATTCTTGTTTTGGCTATGCTGCCCATTGGTGGGTATTATCCTGGCTTTCCTACTTAATAATTAGTGAAGACTAAGTATGTGCAGCACCCTAAAAGACTGAGGCAGGAAAACAGCAAGTTCAAGCCCAGACTAGGCAACTTAGCAATACCCTGTCTTGAAAAAAGAAAATTAGGGCCAACAGTATAGCTCAGTAGCACAGAATCTACTTGGCAAGGGCAAAGTTCTGAGTTCAATACCCAGTTTAAAAAAAAAAAGCTTAGGCCCGGCGGGATGGCTCAGCGGTCTAAAGCGCCTGCTTGGGAAAGCTAGGGTGGCTTCAGAGACCACGGTTCCATCCCCAGCACCACATGCTGCCCCAGCCCTGCCCTCGGGGCGAGCTAAACCAGCCATAAAAATGAGTGAAAGGTTCTGAAACAAACAAAGTTTCTGAAACAAGAAAAAAAAAATAAATAAAAAATTTTAAAAAGCTTAGAAAAGTGATGGAAGGTTCCTGAGTTCAATCACAGTACCAAAAAAAAAAAACTGGTGATGGGATATAACTCTGTGTGAAGGCCTTGCTTCAATCCCCAGTACAAAAAAAAGTGTTAGCATCAAAGAGTTACTAAGCTTTTAGAATATCAGTTTTTTTTTGTTTTGTTTTGTTTTTTTTGGTGGGACTGGGGTTCAAACTCACGACCTTGCACTTGCCAGGCAGGCACTTGTGCCACGGAGCTATCTCCCCAGCCCCCCTAGAATATCAGTTTTATTAGCAAAACAAATAACAATAGTGTCTATCTCACAGAATTACCAGATTCAATTAAATAACAGACATCAACTGCTTACTATATTTAAAAGAGGGTAAAAGCTCATTCAATGACATTGTTACACTTTTAAATAGCATCAGACAGTCACTATTTAGTAGGCACTTTCTTTATATATTTGTAGTCTCTACCTTAAAATGCAAAAGTATAAGGACAAATAGAAAACAATCAGCTGGGCATGGTGGCGCACACCTGTAATCCCAGCACTCGGGAGGCTGAGGCAAGAGGATTGGTGCGAGTTCGAGACCAGCCTGGGCTACAAAAGTGAGCTCAGGACCAGCCTCAACTGCATAGCGAGACCCTGTCTCAAAAAGAAAAAAAAAAGAAAACAATCATTTCTATTACCTAAAATTAGCCACTTAAAAGACAGTTAGAAAAACAGTTGCTGTTCAAATTATAGGTTATACTATTACTTTTTTGCATCCCACTCCTTCCTTCTGTAACATTTTTCTACTTAGAGGCTCTTTAGTAGTGATCAGTGTGTGACAAACTTTTTTTTCATGTACTTAGTACAGTATCTACAGGGTCTCACTACATAGATGAGACTTGTAGTGAATCCTCCTGTTCTCAGCCTCCCAAGCTCTGGGATTACAGGCACACACCACCGTGCTCAGTCTCAATCACCCTCTCAGCAAGCCCCAGCGGTAGGGCCAACATGGCAAGCTGGGGATCAAACCCTGGTCTCTGCAACTGCCTAAGCAGATGCTTTAATTCACTGAGCTATCTGGCTGGCCATTAAACATCTATGTGTTTCAAACAAAAAAAATTTTTTTTTGGTACTGGGGATTGAATTCAAAGCCTTTACACTAAGATATTTAAACCTTTTGAGACAAGGTTATACTAAGGCTGGACTACAACTTGCTATCCTCTTGCTTCACTCAGCTTCCCAGAGTGCTAGAATTACAGGGATATGCCACCATGTCCACTTATATTCTTAAAGGATAGTTAGCTTGGTATCTAATGATACACCAAGCTTGAAAAATAGCTGAGCTAATCTTAGTTGACTTTAAAAAAAAAAAAAAAAAAAACAGACTTCATTACCACTACTTGTTTACAATATGTCTTACCTTCTATATTAGATTGCCTCTAAGGCAGTCCCCAATGATATTAGCCTCCTATACTCAAGCCCTTGTGTAACCTTTCCCCATAAAATGTGGACCAGACTTAGTAAATCACTTCTAACAAATAAAACACAGCAGATATGATGAAATGTCACAACCATAATTAGGTTATATGAACCACAGCTTCCATTTTGAATGATTTCTCTCCCTTTCTTGGATTATGCCTTCTAGAGGAAGCTGATATCAAGTGATGAAGCAACCTTGCAGATAGGCACTTGTAGTTAAAACTATATGCTATAAGCCGGGCATGGTGGCGCACGCCTGTAATCCCAGCACTCAGGAGGCTGAGGCAGGAGGATTGGTACGAGTTCGAGACCAGCCTGGGCTACAAAAGTGAGCTCAAGGCCAGCCTGAACTGCATAGTGAGACCCTGTCTCAAAAAGACAAAAAAAAAAAAAAACTATATGCTATAATGTTGATTGCAAAAACTAAGAGATCTATGGGCCTAGCATAGTGACACATGCCTGTAATGTACTTTGGAGTCTAAGGCAGAACCATCACTTGGGGCCAGCAATTCAAGAAAAACACAAGGATAACCCTTCTTCCCCATAACTGCCCCTGAAAAAAAAAATCCTTTGTGATATTTCTGTACTACAATGCCAAAATTTACAGGAAGGGCAATACACTGGACATTCATAGGCAGAAGCTGGTTTGAAAAGACAGATTTTAATAGGTCAGAATGAAAACAGGAAAAAAAATTATACTGACAAAGGTACAACTTTCCACAGGCAATACCACTCCTGTCTACATGACAAGTAAGCTCCTATCTTTATGTTCCTGTGGTCCCTGACCTGTACTTTGATATTTTCCATCACCTAAAGCATTGGGAAATAGGTTGAGGACATTTTCACACTGTAAGGGAAGCTATCCTAAATTAGTATTCAAGTTTCTTTCAATTTCAGCTTTCTGTAATTTTTATTTAATCGCATATATTTTGCAATTACTTAACACTAAGAGGTAAATTTGAATACACATATATTTGAAAAACATTTAGAAGAAATTAGTACATTTTTTAGACATGATAATTAATGAACCCTAAAAATATTCTTGAATGTAAAATCATCTTCAACAATCACTAGGGCATTGTGGAATGATAACTTGTTTTCAACTGTGTTGTTTAATTTAATTGTAACTCCATTTTCAAGTTCATGAATCAGTAGCTACAAAGTCATAGTCAAACAGAAAATAAAAGAGCTTTGTTTTGCTTCAAAGCATCATATCAATTACACTGGTTACAGAGTGGTGTCTCAATCATGTTATTTAAAAAGCAGGCATCTCTTTTCTTTGTGGGTAACATCCCAAGAATATGATCTTATTATACCAATAAAGGGATTGAGTATGTCTAGAAATATTTAAAAATGTGATCTTTCTCTTTCATCAGTTTTACCAATGTTAGTTAGAACTGTCACTTACTTTAACAATGCAAGGTGCTGAAGAAAGCTTTTGCCCCCTAGATTAGAGATGCCAGAGAAATTACCATCTTACTTGTTCACTGCTACATTCCAAACATGTAAGAACATGCCTAAAAATAATATTGTCAGTGAAAGTTTTCTGAATAAATGGATATACAATTGAAATTATGTAGGTATTCACCACATTAGTTTTAGTTTTAGTAAAAAGATACCTAGGGGGTCAACAGTATTAAGTCCTATATTTTTACAACTTTACTTTTAAGTATTTTATTAGTTCATGTTGGCAATATGTGATTACATTCTTTGCAGGGAATTGGTACATGTAGATAAGACATTTTAACTTTTTTTTTTATCTTCTTTCCTTGTCTTTCTCTTTCCCCTCCATCTCTTGATCTGCCTCTCTGCTATTACCTACTTTTTATTTTGCTCTTTATTTATATTTGGACTTTTTAATAAAACAAACTGCGATATTTACACTTATATGTCTAATTTATTTTACTTAACATGGTTTCAAGGCACATTCACTTTTCTGGAAATGATTCAACTGTATTCTTCATTATGGCAGAGTCATACCCCGTTGTAGATAAGTACCATATTTATTTATCCATTTATCTGTTGATGGAAATACAAGCCACTTCTCAAAATTTAGTTATTATGAGTTGTGCTGCTATAAGTATGGGTATGCAAGTATCACCATAATATAGTATCTTTAACTCTTTTGGGAAGATCCTTAGAAGGGGAACATCTGGATAAACTGAAATTCCCAATTTTAGTTTTTTGAGAAATTTTCATACTGATTTCCATAGCTACAAGAGACCCTCTTAGGTCCTCGTTTTGATCTGAAAAGTCAGTATTTGTAATTCTCAAGTTACGTTATTGGAATCTCACCAAGATAATTCCAATCTACCACTTCCCATGCAACCCACAGTGAAAATAAAGACACTAAAACATATTTATAATTATTGGGAAGCCAAGGAGCTCTAAGTCCAGCCACAAGTATGGTTCTCTGGAATGAAGAAAGTGACCCAAGGCCTCATCAGGCTTCATTCAGGGGAGGAGTGGCTTGAGGAGGAATGACTGACAATTGTGGGAGGTAGGTGAGTAATGTGAGCTGAGCTAGGTGGGGGGCCTATATTTACCTCTGCCATATGCAGAGGATATGCAGAGAAAGTAATCTGCATAATGCTATTGACATAGTATCTAATGTTTTGGGTAGTCTGGTGCTTCAGCTTTGATAGGATCTTTCAAGCCCCAGGAAGTCACAGCCTCCATCTCCAGGCTCATTCCCAGCTGGCAGCACAGAGCGTTAGCTCTTCATCTTGTCTCCATCTGGCTCACATTAAGGAGCAGCAGGTGTAAGTTACCAGGCAAACACGCATGCCACCTTCAAAGACTGTCACCAACACCTTAGCTAGACCAATATGCATTGTTTAAGGCCAACTGAAAGGATAAACAAAAGTCCTAGCCAGCTCTGTACATATCAATACAAGGAAATAGGGTCAGGCTCAGTCAAAATAGAGACAGTCCTTCTTCCTTCAAGAAGAGCTGGTCAGGCCGTCCTCCACACACAGTGGCTGTACTAGTTTATATTTCTATTAACAGTGTAGAATGGTTCCTTTTTCCCTGCAGCCTCACCAGCATTTGTTATTGATATATTAATCACAGCTAAATTTTTCTGGAGAAGATGGAATCTCAGTGTGGGTTTAAACTGCATTTCTCTAGCCGGGCATGGTGGCTCACGCCTGTAATCCCAGCACTTGGGAGGCTGAGGCAGGAGGATTGGTGCGAGTTCGAGACCAGCCTGGGCTACAAAAGTGAACTCAAGGCCAGCCTCAACTGCATAGCGAGACCCTGTCTCAAGACAAAAATAAATAAATAAATAAATAAATAAACTGAATTTCTCAAATGGCCAGCAATGTTGAACATTTCTTCATGCATTTATCAGTCACTATACTTCTTCTGAGAATTATTCATTTCACTTGCTCATTTTCTGAGTAACTTTTTTATTTGGGGGGAAATCTAATTTTTTTGAGTTCTTTATAGATTCTAAATACTAGTCATCAGGAATAACTAGCAAAAAAATTTTTCCCAGTTGTGTAGGTTGTCTCTTCACTCTGTAGGCTGCTTCTTTTGTTGTGCAGAAGCTGTTTAATTTGGCATGACCTCACTTGTTGATTGTTGGTACTATTTATTGTGCAACTGTTCAGAAACTAAGTATTTCTGTTTTAACATTTAGATCTTTGATCTATTTTCATTTGAGTTTAGTAATGGTGAGAGATACCATGCATGTGGATGGCCAGTTTTCCCAGCACAATTTATTAAAGAGGATAACTTTCTGTATGTTTTTTGCTCCTTTGTCAAAGATCAAAGGAAGTATGTAGGATTCCTTCTGTGTCCTATATTCTGTTCCATTGATCCACTTGTCTGTTTCTGTGCCATGCTGTTTCATCAAAGTGTTATAATGTAACTTGAAATCAGGGATTTTGAGGTCTTTTGCTCTGTTCTTGTTTGCCCAGGATTGCTTTTGCTATCCTGGTTCCATGTGAATTTTGGAAGAGTTTTTCCAGTTCTGTAAAGAATAGTATTGACATTTTTATTTCAGTTGTTTGCAAGTCTGAACATCTGACAAACTGATTAATAGCTGAACTGTAGTCTGGAATGACAAATAATACCTTAACAATTTGATTCCTCACTACCTGTAAGTTTGATATTTTAAACAAAGTGTGGTACTGTTTTAAAACACGTTACTAAAAGATATTAAATGTTAATTACAGAAAAGTTAAATGTTCTGCCTAAGGTTATGCAGCTAACTAGTGGTGAAGCAGATGATTTTTTCCCTCTATTTAGCCAGCCAGTAGTGAAGTAGTGCTCTTTTTTACTACTGAAAGAGGATTGACATAATCTCAGGGTCAATGATCCACATATGAAGGAAAAAATCAGAGAACAGAAGATACATAAAATTGTAAAACTTTATGAAAAATAGAGGACTACCAAGAATATATATAACTCAAAAAAATTAAATCTGATAAAATAAAATATCCAATCAAAAATGGGTAAGTGAAGAAGTAAAAATGGCCAATAAACAAAACACAATGCTCATCATCACTGGCCATTAGAGAAATGTAAATTAAATTCACACTAAAATATCTCCTTACCCTAGAAAGAACATCTGTCATTAAAAATAATAATAACAAATGCTAGTAAGGATATGAGGAAAAAGAAACTACTATAAACTGGGTCTGCAAGATAGCTCAGTGGATTAAGTACCTGCTTAGGCAAGCACAGGGATTGGGATTCATGCCCAGCATCACATGCAGAGCTGCCCCAGGGCTCCCTGAGCCAGCCACCATGTCTGGGCATGGTGGCACATACCTCCCAGTGCCAGGGAGGTGAAAACAGCA
>PVJA010032143.1:11675-24456 GCA_004027025.1 Myocastor coypus
AACAAAAAAAGAAAAAAAAAAACAAAAAAAAAAAAAAAAAAAAAAAAAAAAAAAAAAAAAAAAAAGAAAGAAAGAAAGAGAGAGAGAGAAAATAAAAGAAAAAGGAATTCTGCTACATTGCTAGTCGGAATGGAAACTAGGATAGACATTATAAAAATCGGTACGGAGATTAAAGTAGAAATTTCTTTCAACCGAGCTATCCTAGATATCTTCACAAAAGACTTGAAATCATCATGTTACAGATATATGCATAGCCATATCTATAACTAGATCTTAGAAACAGTGTATGTGTTGATCAATGGATAAGGAAAATGTGGCATTTATATACAGGGGAGCATTCTGCTGCCATAAAGAAAGATTAACTTGGGGCTTTCATAGAAAATGGGTGAAACTCTTGAGAACATAATATTAAGTGAAGTAAGTCTGGGGCTGGGGAAATAGTTCGATTGCACAAGTGCCTGCCTGGCAAGTGCAAGGTCATGAGTTTGAACCCCGGCCCCACAAAAAAAAAAAAGAAGTCAGATGCACAAGCTCAAATATCATATGGTTTCTCTTACATGAGAAACACACACAAACACATACAGTCCACCAAATGTATATATACTACAGCAATGACCACCACTTTGAGTACCTCTTGTAATTGTAGAGGCCAAAGGTAACTTATAAAAATCTCACGATATCTTGATAAACTTTGTACTAAACTATTCACATATGTTGATCTCATGCTTGCTAGGCAGGTGTTTATGCTGCTGAGCTACATCCTTGCTCCCCCCCCCATTTTCTTTCTCTCTCTTTTTTTTTTTTTTTTTTTTTTTTTTTTTTTTTTTTTTTTTTTTTTTTTTTTTTTTTTTTTTTTTTTTTTGTCTTTTTGAGACAGGGTCTCGCTATGCAGTTCAGGGTTCAGGCTGGCCTTGAGCTCACTTTGGTAGCCCAGGCTGGTCTCAAACTCGCACCGATCCTCCTGTCTCAGCCTCCCGAGTGCTGGGATTACAGGCATGCGCCACCACGCCTGGCTTTTCTCTCTCTCTAACATATTTACTACAGGGTCTACAGGGTCTCACTACACAGATCAGACTTGTAGTGATTTCTCCTGTTTTCAGCCTCCCAAGCACTGGGATTACAGGCATGCATCACAACGTCCAGTCTCAGTTGCCATCTCAGCCTGCACCAGGGGCAGGGCTGGCACAGCACACCAGGAATCCAACCCTAGTCCCTGCATCTGCCTAAGCTGGTGCTTTAGTCCACTGAACTATCTAGCCAGCCCCAGTTTTTCTTTTCTTGACATATATCCTTCGGTGGAAGATTCTATATATACACACAGCAAAATAAAAGATAAATATAGAATAAGGAGAAATTCAAGTATTTTCTCAGTTACATATTCTCTTTTAAAAAATCAAAATACATATATGCTAATTTATTTCATTTATGCTAACAGTTTATCTTAGTCCATCGAAAAGAAAGTCTGCTTTTCTAGAATCTTTTTGGCTTCTATCTTGTACTAGCAACTACTTTGAAGATAATGACACACAGTGTAATTATTGTTATCTCATTATTTGGTTATAAATTTTGCTCTATTTTTTCATAAAATGGAAAGGCAAAAATATGTAGACATAGATAATAACTCTGCTCAAGAAAGGCAAATCCACCATACATTCAAATGATTTTACAGAAATAAGATTATAGTAGTGTCTATGAGTAAGGGTTGTATTAAGGCAAAGAAAAATTAGTACAAGTTTAGAAAATACAAGTTTTTTAAAATATTGTTTTCCAAGGCCAGAGAAATAGTTCAGCAGCATAAGCATCTGCCTGGCAAGCCCAAGGTCCCTTGTTTGATCTCCAGTACCACCAAAAACAAACAAAATATATTGGTTTCCAACAAAGATGCAATAATTACTGTTAAAAATACACTTTTCTTTGTTAATAACTCAGTATACATAGACATAAGTATGAAACAGCTGTCTATACAAAAATAATAAAAGCTTCATGGATTAAAAATAGTTCTTAAGTCTACAATAATTTATACTGCCTGTTAATGAAAAACAAAGCATAAATCTTAAAAATAACAAAGAACAATGAAGAAACTAATGGATTGAGCATTAGATGTGATTAAAGAGCTATTGCTATTTGTAATATGTTGGCAGTGCTATAGTTATTTTTAAAAGTTCCATAATTCAGACATCCAAGTTATTCATTTTTTATCTAGCATAAATGTGGCCATTATCACTTAATTTTCACAGAAAATAGAATCACCAAATCATCATCCAAATTGGGGTTTTTTATGCTGCTTTTTCCTTTAAGATTTCTAATTTAATATCTAGTTAAAAGATTCAAGTTTTGAGGTTGGGGAGATAGCTCCACGGCACAAGTGCCTGCCTGGCAAGTGCAAGGTTGTGTGTTCAAATCCCAGTCTTGAAAAAAAAAATTCAAGTTTTGTGATATGTTTTAAATGATACTATGTTCTCAAGGAGTTAAAAGTCAAAATCATCTAAACATATGAATCAATAATGAAGACATCATATGTTTATATCTGATAATCTAAACAACTAATTTGAAAACAACACTATACAATATAACAACTATTATTGAATTCCTATTATTTTGTTTAGTGACTTTCTGCACTTTCTAATATTTTTACTATTTTTAAATCTCTTTTTAAAAAATGACATTAACACATTGACACTAATAATACTTTGTAATTTGTTGAGGGTTTTAGTTCTGCAATTAGAGTAAACTTGTTTTTGTTTTGTTTTGTTTTGTATTTTAGGAAAGGGTCTACAAGGTGTTTAGGGTCTCACTACTAGATTAGACTCATGGTGATCCACCTGTTTACAGCTTCTGAGGAGCTGGGATTACAGGCCTGTGCCACCACTCCCAGTCTCAGTTGCAGGCTCAGCTTGCACTGGGAGCGGGGTGGGGGATTGAACCTGGCTCCTGTGCCAGTTTGTAGGTGTCTTAATCTGCTAAGCTTTCTGGCCAGCCCTTGTGTTTTATAGATTTAGAGGGCTGGCAAGATAGCTCAGTGGAATAAAGCACCTGCATAGGCAGAGCACAGTGGCTAGGGTTCAATCCCCGCCATGCTGTCCTGTCCCCACTGTCAGGACATGCTGAGATGGTGACTGAGACTGGGATTGATAGCAAATGCCTGTAATCCCAGTGCTTCGAAGGCTGAAAACAGGATCATCACTACCAGCCCTAACTATGTAGTGAGACCCTGTAGACCCTATACTAAATACAAAAAAAAGGAAAATCTAGATTTAGAAAGAAAATTTACTTATGTTTATCTAATTAAATTGTAAGTGCGGTATAAAAACTTTCAATTAGTCACCAGAAGAGATTCAGAATATTTAGTTAATAGTAAAGATTAACATTGAATTCATCCCTTAAAAGCCCAATGTTTAGTGATGTCTTGTTTCTAGATATCCTAATCAGGGTGTTGCTTGTACTTATCCATTTGAGTTGTGAAAATGCACCACTATACTTATGTTCATTTTTCTTTGTATGTATTATTCATCAACAAAAATATTTTTAGTATTTCTGTTACATTATATATAGTAGTTCATGAGTGCTTCTGTTTATAAATAATTGAGTTCTCAAACAAAAGTATTCTATAAAATTTTGCACCCATTCTCGAACTACAAATCATGTGGCAAACACAACTTAAGCCATCTTTCCCATACAAACAATAATGTGGCCATCCTCCCCAAAAGTCATAAACAAATTAAGTTCACGAACTGAGGTAACCCTCTATACTGAAATATTACAGATGAACTGATAGATCATGGTGGTGGGTAAGGGAAAAGATACAATGAAGTAGGAAATAAATGAAATTATCAGGATGTTGAAATTGTTGGAGTCATATGATGGGTTTATAGATCTTTATAATTCATATTTTAAAATTACAATAATAAAAATTGCTGAAAGGATAATATGATTGCTGCTGCAATTGTGCTCACATGGGAACAAAAGCATAGGAAACTATTATCTGGGCAATCACAGAAAACAGCCACCATTAAAAGAAAGGAAATTAAAAGCACAGCGGACTAAAGCACCTGTTTAGGCAGAGTGTACCAGGCCAGGGTTCAACTGGGATTGAGACTTGGTGTGGTGGCGCATGCCTATAATCTCAGTGCCTGGAAGGCTGAAAACAGGAGAATCACTAGGAGTCAGATCTGTGTAGCAAGACCCTGTAGACCAGTGGTTCTCAACCTTTCTAATGCCATGACCCCACAGTACAGTTTCTCATGTTGTGGTGACCCCAAACCAAAAAATAATTTTGGTGGCTACTTCAAAACTGTAATTTTGCTACAGTTATGATTCAGAATGACTTTAGGCGACCCCTGTGTTTTGGTCATTCAACCCCCACTGAGGTCATGACCCACAGGTTGAGAACCACTGCTGTAGACCCTGTACTAAATATATAATGAATAAATAAATAGAAATTAATGAGAAAACTACAGCAGCAACAGTCACACCCTACCCGTGAAGGGGGAAAATAGAAGCAAGGCTTTCTTTATAGTTGGTTCACTGAAAAATTTCCATTATCTATTATATGGAAAGAAACAGAAAAGTTACCCTACGCAAGTAAAAGTTAAGAGACTGTATGTGTGTGTGTCATTATAGATGCAATGATCCGGTTATTAACTGCCATAAAAAGACATTAGGTAGTGTGCACTTTGAAGTGACTACATCTACCCTATTCCTCCTCAAGAACACTGCACGCAAGGGCCCAGTCAGAGAGAGAACAATGCTAGTCAGTTTCTAAGTACAAACTTTGAGCTCAGAAGGCCCCCACCCCAAGGCTTAAGAATGATTCAAGTCAAAATTTATTTTCAGTGCTGCTCCTATTCATCCTAAGGCTCTGAGGAAATAACTCATCTCACATAAGGAATCAACAAGGCAGAGAGATATGCCTCAATAATCAGTCACAATTCACTTTACAAAATAAACAAATGTCAATGTTTGAGCTAAATCTTGCCATAATAATTATTCTTCAGAATGATCCCCCCAAAATGGTCTGAGAAATCCTAGTTATGAAGTTATTTGCTTGTAGAAGGGGAGAAAAGCATTCCTCTCTTAAAGAAAAAGATTCAAAGCTACAAGAAAAAGATCAGGTGTTCCTGATCTCTCTATTCTGTGAACTTCACTACTCGCTAATACACTTAAAAACTATCATCTGCACTAGAATCTTTCAGTTTAGGAATGTAATTTCAACAATGCATCCACTTTAACCAAATTTCAGTAGAGTAAAAATATTTTGATGCTTCAAAATACTTCCTATAAAAAATACTTCCTATAAAATAATTTTATTGGTAACAACATATTACAGGACCAATATTTTATTTTTATTTTTTGTCTTTTTGAGACAGGGTCTCACTATGCAGTTCAAACTGGCCTTGAGCTCACTTTGGTAGCCCAGGCTGGTCTCGAACTCTCAGTGATCCTCCTGCCTCAGCCTCCCAAGTGCTGGGATTACAGGCATGCGCCACCATGCCCAGCTATGTGACCAATATTTTAAAAAACACTAGTTTTTTTTTTTTTTTTTTTGTAACTTTCTGGCATATGATAGTACACCAGATTAGTCACTCAAAAAAACATAGACATAAACATTGCCTTAAGTGTCCAAATGACAAGCAATTTAAAAAGACAGCAAATATGGTGCATAACAGCTGGTCTGCCTGGAGTGAACAGTCTCAATTGAATGTATACAGAGAGGTACACAACTACTTGAAAACTGTTCAAATAGAACCTCTCTTTTATTTACCCACTGAGAAAGGAGATGAAGATTTGTGCAGGGGATCAAGGACCTGCAGCAGACCACAGCCAGTGAGGGCTCTGATGAGTACAACACAGTAACTCACATAGTGAAGAATCTACACTCATGAACTTTACCCCAAAACTATTCTACTAACTCAAAGTATGATCTGGGTGACCTACGATGTCAAATTAACCTTACAGAGAATTTGGAAAGGTGGCACCCAAATGTAATGAATTAGAATCTACATTGTAACCAAATTTCCACATTACTCAGTAGGCATAGTGCAGTCTGAAAAGCATGGTGCTAGGAGATAACTGTTCATATGAAAGGATGTTTTTCCAAATGCTTGTCCTTGGGTCTCTCCTGTTCTTCACTTTTATTCATGACTCACATGAGTATACTGAAGAGCCTTCACTAAATCTCAAGGACCACTAATCTAAAAGGAAAAAGCCACACAAACACCTCTGAGATTAGGTTTGAAAGATCATGCAAAAATATATAAGCAACAAGAGATTTTCTAGAGAAAAAAAAAAAAAAAAGTTTGCTTTTGTAATTACTACCAGTTAGACTACTTCTGGAGAACAGCCTATAAATCTGGTCACACACTGTAACTGTGACTGACAGAAAACTGTGGACACAAGAAATGGGAAAAGATAAAAGAGGAAACAGGATCAAGAGACTCTATCATGAGTGATAGCTGAACTGAAGGATACTGAATTTAAACAAGGGACTAAGTGGACACAGAGTCGTAATGTCACTATGTTTAAAGAATCATCTCAATACATTTATACAACAAATGTATTTTTAATGTTTCTATGTGCCAGGTGGCATATCTGAAGGTAAGGATTCAGAGAGTACAAACTAGAACTCCTCTTTGATTTTTTTTTTTTTTTTTTTTTTTTGTCTTTTTGAGACAGGGTCTCATTATGCAGTTCAGGCTGGCCTTGAGCTCACTTTGGTAGCCCAAGCTGGTCCGATCCTCCTGCCTCAGCCTCCCGAGTGCTGGGATTACAGGCGTGCGCCACCACGCCCGGCCTAGAACTCCTCTTTGAATATCTAACATTTCCTGCCTAGTGGACAAAAGTTGTCTGCTGTTTCAGAAATCCAAACAAAGGCCAATTAAAGACAACTGAAAAGTTACAGGCTCTTTACGAGAAAGTTCTTTCTGACCACAGAACTACAGCTTTGTACAAGAGTGAACAGATAGGAGTGATGAGCTTCTGGGAACTGAAAAGAATAGGTTGGAGAGGGGGTGACTATCTCTCAAGGAGTAGCCCAGAGAACTAATAGGCAATGTTAGTAGTACAAGATTAAAATAATATTGGGGCCAATATCATTAACCTAATGAGTCAGGTACAATTATACTGTATGTAATCTAGCTCAGAATAAACTTTTAAAAACCTAAATACAACTTAGTGTTATAGTTTGTGTCTAGTTGTCTCCCTAAAGCCTCATGCAGTCATGTGGTGGTCTTCTAGAGTTTGTGATTAATTCATGATCTAATGCTGGGATTATGGGTGAGAGTGTTTCTGGGATTGTGGGAGTGAGTGCTACACTGCCCTAGGGAAGATAGCCTGAATGTAACATAAGGAAAGGAGAGAGCTTGCTTGCTGCTGCTGCTGCTGCTGTTGCTGCTGCTGCTGCTGCTGCCACCGCCACCACCACCACCTCTGCCGCTGCCATCGCCACCACAGCCACCACCACCGCCACCACAGCCACCACCGCAGCCACAGCCTCCACCACCGCCTCCGCCTCCGCCACCACTACCACTGCTACTCTCTTTTTGCTGTCTTCTGCCACCATGAACTACTGCCCTCTGCTATGATGTGCAACTCTGCCTTGGAGCCAGCCAAGTATAGACTGAAACCTCCACAAATTATGAACTAAATAAACCTTTCCTTCCCTGATTTTGGATGCCAGGTATTTTGTCTCAGCAATGAGGGAAAAATAACTGAGACAGGTTATCAGCTAAATTTTGTATGTAAACTACATACAGCTTTTTTAGTAAATATTTTTTGGTTTTTAGTAAATTTTTTATTGTTGTTTTTATTTTGTTCTGAGACAGGGTCTCACTACATAATTCAGGCTGGCCTTCAAAACACTATGCAAGCCAGGCTGGCCTCAAAACTCAGATAATCATCCTGCCTTAGCCTCTAAAGTACTAGGATTATAGAGGTGTGCCACCATGCCTGGCTCTAGTAAAAGGTTTTAAAACTTAAAAACTTAATAAAAGTCCACCCTAACATTTAAAAGACAACTCTGCTAATGAGTCATTTGAATTGTAATCTTGCTTCTCTCAGCTACTCCTCTAAAACTACTGTATTTCATCATCCTACCCTAATATTACCCTAAAGAAATGACTTTTTTTTTTCGCCTTCCAGAAAGAATAAAAGGGAAAATTGTAGAGGAACTAGATATTAAAAATGTAAATGAATACTATTTTTAAAAATATATAAAACACGGGGCCCGGCGGGATGGCTCAGTGGTCTAAAGCGCCTGCTTGGGAGCTTGGGCCACTTCAGGGACCGCAGTTCAATCCCCGGCACCACATGCTGCGCCAGCCCTGCCCTCGGGGCAGGCTGAGCCAGCCATAAAAAATGAGTGAATAAACAAACGAAGGTTCTGAAATAAGAAAGAAAATAAAATAAAATAAATTTTTTTAAAATATATATATATATATGGGGCCTGGCAGGATGGCTCAGTGGTCTAAAGCGCCTGCTTGGGAAAGCTTGGGAGGCTTCAGGGACCACGGTTCAATCCTCGGCACCACATGCTGCGCCAGCCCTGTCCTCTGGGGGGTGGGCTGAGCCGGCCAAAAAAAGGAGTGAATAAACAAAGGCTCTGAAACAAGAATAAAAATAATAAATAAAATTTAAAAAAAAAAAAAATAATATATATATATATATAACATTTCACTTTCAATCAAAAAATCAATCCTTTTCATGGAAGAACACAGGATATAAATAACAAAAAATAATACTCAACAAGTTTAAGGTAAAATAAACCATTATAAATATTATAATAATTCATAGTTAATAAGGAAAAAATACAATTTAAATTTAAAAAATCTTGCAGAGGGCCAGCCAGATGACTCAGCAGAGTAAAGCACCTGCATCAGTAAGCTCAGGGACCAGGGTTTGATCCCCGGCACCACAAGCCAGGTTGGTCCCACCCTCAGGGTGTGCTGAGACAGTGACAGAGACTAGACAGGGGGGCCTGCGCCTATAATCCCAGAGCTTGGAGGATGAGAACAGGTGGATCACTATGAGTCTGATCTATGTAGTGAGACCTTGTAGATTCTGTACTAAATACATTTTTTAAAAAATCTTGTACAAATGAAATATGTGAACAAAAACTATGAAAAAAAGTCCAAGTTTAGTTTCTAGTATGTTATGATTCTTCATTCAAAATTTTAAATTTCCACTTCACTGTTGACTATTCAACAAGTACTTTTCTAATGAGCATAGCAGACACCAAAATAATTACAATTCATTAAAGAATCTGTACATCAACGAGAAATGAAATAGCAAAGACGACACAGTTTGATTTTCTTTTTCTTTTTTCTTTTTATATATTTTAGGGAAGAGTCTAGAGGGTATTCAGGATCTTACTACTAGATCAGATTCATAGCAATCTGCCTGTTTACAGCCTCCCAAGAGCTGGGATTATAGGCTCACACACCACACCCAGTCTCAATTGCCCTCTCAGTGAGCCCTGGGGGCAGGGCCAGCACGGCAGGCCAGATCAAACTCTCAGCCCCTGTGTCTGCTTGCAGGCACTTTAATCTGCTGAGCTACTGGGCCTGCCCCACAATTTGATTTTTTCATCTTCAATTGGTTATCTTTCTTTACAAAACTCCTTAAGCTTATAAACTCCAAAAGCAAAGATGCTCATGCTATGAAAAGTTCTTAACATTTGTGGAAAGTCAAAGAACTGTGCAGCAGCTGCTCATGAACTTTGGGTAAAAACAAAACTAAATTTCTAGTCGATTTTGCTTTTCACCTTATTTGCCCTCACTACATCACTCATGCCAAGCTGAGTTTTTTCCTTTACTTTTTCCTTCTCAAATTCATACATGTGAAGAAAAAAAAAACCACAGCTCTGTTTAAATCCTCTCCTGTCTCCCAGGAATGTCATGAAATGTAGCTTTTGGGAATGAATTACAAAAGAAAGATATGAGGAATATCCAACTACTGTCCATCACCGCAGAGATCTACTAGGACTGAGCTGACTCAGGGCCAAGAGATTTGGGTTCAAGTTCTCTATACTTTTTTTTTTTTTTTTTCCTGTGGGACCAAGGTTTGAACTCACAATCTTGCACTTGCCAGGCAGGCACTTGTGCCATGGAGCTATCTCCCCGACCCTAATTCTCTACACTCTTAACATGGTAATGACACAAAAAAGTCCTTAGCACACATTCATGCTCAAAAATGTTTGTCTCAGGCCAGCCAGAGAGCTCAGCGGATTAAAGCACCTGCTTAGGCAGATGCAGAGTCAGGGTTCAATCCCAGGTGTGCCTTGCTGGCCCTGCCCCCAGGATGCACTGACACAGGGATCAAGACTGGACATGGCAGCGCACACCTGTAATCCCAGGGCTTGGGGGGCTGAAAACAGAAGAATCACTACAAGTCTGATCTACATAGTGAGACCTTCTAGACCCTGAACTGTACTAAATACAATAAATAAATACATAAATAAAGTTTGTCTCATCCTTTTATTCCACACTCCTCTATACACACAGATACTAATTCTGCCCATTATGCATGGTGGTGCACGCCTGTAATCCCAGCACTTGAGAGGCTGAGGCAGGAGGATCAGTGTGAGTTCAAGACCAGCCTTGGCTACAAAAGTGAGCTCAAGGCCAGCCTAAACTGTATAGCAAAACCCTGTCTAAAAAACACACGCACAAAAAAATTCTGCCCATTATGAAACTGCATAGGCCCTTAAGCCTAAGATTTTCTGGATGCATTCTCCATAAATCTTTACCCTATTCTCTGCCCCAGTAGGCTAATTCTTAGGGGCTATATTAATAAGCCCCTATGCCAGTGGTTCTCAATCTTTCTAAGGCCATGACCCCACAATACAGTTCCTCATGTTGTGGTAACCCCCAACCAAAAAATAATATGTTGAGAAATATTTATTACTAATTCCAATAAATAACATTTCACCATGTTATTGGGTTTAAATATGTATTTTCTGATGGCTTTAGGCAACCTGTGTTTTGGTCATTCGACCCCCACCAGGGTTGCAACCTACAGGTTGAGAACCGCTGCCCTATGCTCTTTGACCTCTAACTGGACTAATCAATGCTAAGGCCCAGAAAGAGATCCGGGGAAAGAAACAAGGGATGAAGAAGAAAGGTATGGTTGGAGAATTCACTCCACTTATTCTGGTTGCATCAGGCTCCTCTCAAGGTAGCCTTTACCAAGTGATAATCTTTTCTGGTTTCTGATAACTGCCTTTGTCAACATCCCTTTAGAGCCAAGGATAGTAGCAGCTGGAATTCCTGCATTACTCTTTATGGTTTCCAGTACATCTGACCCACACCTCTTTAAGTCTCTTGTAATTATCCCAAATTGAGAATACCACCTTTTCTTATTGGTACTCTAATAAAGCTCTCTCTATAACACTCTAGAATCATGTACATCTTGAATCATCACGGAGAGAACAGGCAATGCTGGTGCAGTTCAACTTTAACTAAAACATCACCTCTCAATCTGAGATGGATATAGCTACAAGACATGATGATACTAAAATGCTAACTCCCCATAGTAGCCTATGTTCACCTAATAGGACTGAAGCAGTCCCAAACCTGAGCCACTCCCCTGAGACATAGGGTAATATTAATCTCTAAATCCTTCAGGCTCTATGAGTTGAACCACCTCCATATTTTAAATCTTAAATCCAGTCTTAGTCAACAATCTTCAGCTTTCTCTTAAATAATAGAATGACATACACAATCTCTTAGGACTGGGGAAGGGAAGCACAGCAAATGTCCCCTCCTCCAACTGTGCCACTGTTCCACCGTTTCTACCTTGCTTGGAGCTGAGAAACTGCACAAAAGCAACTCTCCAAGCAAAAGGGATATTTTAACCTCTGATTGAGTGAGAAATGATACAGAGTAATCTCTTTTTTTTTTTTTTTTTTTTTTTTGTCTTTTTGAGACAGGGTCTCGCTATGCAGTTCAGGCTGGCCTTGAGCTCACTTTGGTAGCCCAGGCTGGTCTCGAACTCACACTGATCCTCCTGTCTCAGCCTCCCAAGTGCTGGGATTACAGGCATGCACCACCACACCCAGCTACAAAGTAATCTCATTTTGTTAAATCTAAAGAAGCAGTGTAGGGCCATAACATAGTAAGAGCTCATATTCTTTAAAATATAAAGCAAGTCTCAACCTTTCTAGACTTCCATTTCTTCCTCATTAAAATGAGGTCAGTTAAATCACTATTAATGATATATTATTATTAAATAAAATGAGGTCGGAGCTGGGGAGATGGCTCCGAGGCACAAGTGCCTGCTGGGCAAGTGCAAGGTCGTGAGTTTGAACCCCGGTCCCACAAAAAAAATTAAAAAAAAAAAAATGAGGTCAAGTAAATTACTATTAATATATTATTAGAACAGGGTCGTTTTCTGACAATGATGTGTGTAGAGTCCTCTGTATAGTGACTGGCATGCTGTAAGGGGTGAAGACTAGCTCTTGCTATCAGACCCACTGAAGAAGCTTAAGTCTCTTCTAGATGGAAATAAAATTCTCTGGCTTTATTGGAAGTTTACTGTACCTCATGGACTTAGAAACCTTTTGTTTTCCTTTTCAAGGAAGCATAGAACAATATTACCAAATGTAACAAGATAAAACTAACCTAATAAAATCACTAAGATAAAAGTATTGCATTAAGCACTAGGCATGAGAAAATGGGAAATGGAAAAATGAGAATCCTTCTGGGGCCAAAACCCCAAGCCAACTATAAAACCTTTAATGAAAATACAAAAGAAAAAAAGAAAAAAAAAAAAAAAACCTGTGCACTCT
>PVJA010032144.1:0-24349 GCA_004027025.1 Myocastor coypus
GACCACCCAGCAAGAAAAAAAAAATGCTTAATTACAATGCATGAAACGCAGAGCTAGATTGGTGAGATGAGCTTTAGGAGGCTTAGATTCAATAGCCTCCAACATCACAAGCTTCACTGGTGGCCCACTGCAATTGCAGAACATTTGACTGTGTATGTATCTGCTTCCTCTTAGTCCAAAGAGAAGTATATTCTTTTCCCTTTTTTTTTTCTAAGCAACATCAATAGGGAGGTGGGTCATGCCCACACACTGTACTCTGTAGAATGATTGTGAGGACAATATGCAATATGTCAACTTTCAAAGAAAAGAAAGGGGAAAAGAAAAAAAAGTAATGTTGATTTAGAAGGGTTAATGTTTAATTGCTTGATCAATCTTATATACCTATATGTATTATTCTAAACTGATCTGATGATGGAAATATGTAATATAACCATTGTTAAATCTAAACAATAAAAAATTGAAACTTGGAAAAAAAATAAACCTATCCACTATTTAGGAGATATATAATACAAAGCAGAGCTTAGTGATGTGTGGGTATGAATTTAAGATGTAAACTGAAAACATATCTAAGACCTGGCACTGCCACTTCATAGCTCACACTAAATATGTACATGCCCATTGATGGATAATAGCCAAATAACTACTGCTCAGTTTAAGGTCAACTTCCCTGTCTTTATAGCATACCAACCACTTTGGGGTCTAAAAATTAAGACCATTTCCAGTGTCTGAGAGTCCAATGAGATACAGCTTATCTCCAGTGCAACTGTTCCTATGGAAGCAGACATCAGAAGAAAAACAAAGCCTTAGCTTCCCTTGCCTGGATATCGCAGCATCATAGATTGAGTGTGAAGTAGCACTGGGACATTGGCCCTACAACCTAGATATAATTGGTCTCACCTTAAAGTCTTTGGGTTGATGTATATTTTTAGAGAACTATATGTGTATGTAGAACTGTTTTTTCTGTGAGCATAGGTAAGGGTTATGACTATATACATCAATAGGCAAGAATTTCAGGGCAAATGAGAAGATGTTCGGGGGTCAGTGCAAGAATCTATAAATAGCTATGAAAATGTTATATATGTTTATTTGGCTAGTTAAACATCATGGTAAAGAAGCTAGCCATTACACATTAAGAAATGAGTTTCTGAAGCACACTATGCACCATGTGTTATGCTAGATATTTGGGAGGGAGTCTTTAACATCCACAAAATACATATAAAGAAAGCTCACTATTTTAATTTAACAAATGATGAAAGTGAGATTTGAAAAATTTAGATGTATCACCCAGATCCATCCATCCCTTAAATGGCAAAGCCGAGAATCAACCCATGCTAGTTTCAGTACAATGCTCTTTCAATTACGTTATACTTTCTCCACATTTACTCCTCCTAATAGATGTCCAAAGAAAGAGCAGATTGTACAGTAAATTAAAAGTACTAGAACCAAAAGCTGATGTTTTCTGGAGATAATGCTTATAGTAAATATGTGTGGCCTTTAGTGGATAATAATCAAATGATTATATGCTATTAGGTAAGTTAGATATAATTGAATATCTAGAGACTCACTCAAATTAAACTAGTTTTATGATTATGAGCATAACCAGTAGTGTTTCATTTTTTTTTCTTAAACCATGATAAGAGAGCCAGTGATGTTGGAATAAGTAGAAAACCCTAAGGGAGGTTATTATCAATTTGATATCTACAGTTCACAGGGTTTGCTACTTCTACATATTGAAATACAAAGTAGTGTTCATTATAATGGAGACCCATGTAAATTATGGGATGGGCAGGTTAGCTTCAAATTAACACGTCCCAAGCTTGTGAGTTTCAGCTGGCTTCTCTTGAACCAGCTTCTCATTAAATACAGAAATGGGTCTCTAGGAACCAGTCTTGCTTGGGTTGTCATGATTGTTTTTCTAATTTTGTAAACAGCGTTTCCCTACAGTTTTTGTACATTTTTAAAATGTATTATCCATTCAATGAAGTTAGCAGTTCATATTTAAAAAGTAAGTTTTATACTAAACCCTCTTACTAATAAATATTATCATTCCAATGATAGTCTGCCTTCCTAGTATTTTCATAAAGCAAAGCTTACTTATTCACTTATTTGCTTCAGTTTTAATTAAGAAAATAACATGGACCATCACAAGACCTTTGCTGAGCTGTTCCCTGCAACTTCACCATTGTGAGAACTATGATGAGCCTTGCCTCATCCCCGAAAAAAGGTTTCTGAAACCATGCAAACCCATGCCCCAGCTCCCCATTTCAGAAGACATGCTAAGCGCCTGAAAGCTTTAGAAGTCTTTGAGAACCTAATGACCTCCTAGCATCCCAGGAGCCTTCCTGACCAAAACCAGTTTCCCCCACCTGCCATAACTGCTGAGCTCCAGATAATTTGGGAGCTTAAAAATTGTCAAAAAAGAAGGATCAAAACACAACTGAGGCCTCCAGACCAACCAGAACACATCTAGGAGACAAGATCATAGAAGAACTTGGAAGTCACACATCTCAAATTTCTGAAATGATAGTAACTGAAGTAAAGAAACAACTTGATTAGGCTATAGAAGAAATTGGACCACAAATAAACTCCCAGGTAAAAATACAAATGAAAGAATTGCTCAGAGTATCAAAAGAAGACATAGATTTTTAAAAATAGAGGAAAATATAAACTAATGAAAATATTGAGGGCTGGGCATGGTGGTGCATGCCTATACTCCCAGCATTTGGAAGGTGGAGTCAGGAGGATCAGTGTGTGTTCAAGACCATCCTGGGCTACAAAAGTGAGCTCAAGGCCAGACTGAACGGCATAGCGAAACCCTGTCTCAAGAAGACAAAAGAGAGAAGAAAGAAAGAAAGAAAGAAAGAAAGAAAGAAAGAAAGAAAGAAAGAAAGAAAGAAAGAAAGAAAACATTGAATGAACAATATAGGAAAGAATTGGAATGCATGAAACATTCAAAAAGATACCAAGGAAATTCAGAATGCCATTAAAAGCTGGCAACATTGCCTGAACCAAACTGAATAAGCTTTCATACCTTGAAGACAACATTACAGCTAATGAATATGAAAGGAAAGATCTCTTTAAGATAAAAATGAACCAAAAAATAACGATTCAAAAGCTGTAAGATGATGCAAACAAAAACAACATTAGAATAATTGGTGTCAATAAAATACAAAGAATCAACACAAATGGCATAAGAAGACTATTTGCAGGAGTAGTAGCAGAAAATTTCCCATGCATGGGAAAAGAATGTGGCATACATTTGAGTGGAACATGTAGAATTCCAATTAGCCATAACCAAAATAAACCTATGCCCAGACACATAATAATCAAGATTCCAGAAATTCAGGAAAACAAAAGCATAATCAAGGCTGTTAGAGAAAAGAAACCGGTCACCTATAATGGAAAGCCTATCAGAATCATGGCAGATTTCTCAACACAGACTATCAAATCAAGAAAAGCTTGGAGTGATATATTTCAGATCTGAAAGAAAAAAACTCGAAATCCACATTGATGTACCCTGAAAAACTATCTATCAAATTTAATAGAGATAAGATGATTCCGAGACAAAAAACAACTCAAGAAATTCATGACAAGTCAACCAACCCTACGCAGAGTACTGACAGATAGTTTACAAAAATGAAAAAAAAAAAAAAAAAAAAAAAAAAAAAAAAAAAAAAAAAAAAAAAAAAAAAAAAAAAAAAAGACCACAACTTAAAGAACAACAGAAGAGACCCACAAATCAGAACAAGCAATTAAACCGAAGGGAAAAGTAGGGATCCAACAATAGAAAATCTGTATGATAAAGATAAGCCAATACAAATCAGTGATAACCATCATTGTAAGACTGAGGCTGCATTATAATAGCCTCAGTTTACCAATCAAAAGAAGCAGACTGGCAGAGTAGATCAAGAAACAAAATCCAACAGTATATTATATACAAGAAACACATTTAGCTGGGTGTAGTGGTGCACGCCTGTAATCCCAGCACTCGGGAGGCTGAGGCAAGAGGATCAGTGTGAGTTCAAGACCAGCCTGGGGTACAAAAGTGAGCTCAAGGCCAGCCTGAACTGCATAGCAAGACCCTGTCTCAAAAAGACCAAAAAAAAAAAAAAATTAAACTCAAAAATAAATTAATAGATTAAACAGCAAAGGATGGGAAAATATGTGCTATATGACAAGAATAGCATGTCTTTGTTTTCTTCAATTTGGTATGACTTTTTCTTAATATTGTTGTAAAATTGAACATACTTTCCAAACTACATATGATCCACCTAAGCATTCTTAAGTAAAAGTCATGATTTTCCCATTTAAGAACATGTAGACACTCTTCAAAATCAGTGTTGAAGTTTAATTAATTACAAAAAAAAAATATATATATATATATATGAAGAGAAACTGTCCATAGATCTGTCTTTCCTCATTCTATCTGGATGATAAAGAAGTAGCTCAAGTCCTCATTTATAAGAGAGACAGCAAAAGGAAAAAGAGTGATAGGAATGAAAGGAGAAACTGAAAGAGAAGGAAGATAGAAGGCTAAAAGGAGGAGACAGCAAGGGAAAAGTAACTACTGTTGGCAACCAAGAAGATGAGACCATAGAGAATAGGAAGAACATCATGATGTGAACTTTTCATTGCTAAAAATAGCTATTTACAAGATTCTTGCCATGTGGTATGGAGATGCAAATATGTATGGACAGGGAGATGAAATGGATAGATGGGTAGATGGATACAAAAATAGGTACATACATATTTTAGTTTACTGCAATTCATTAATGTGATCAGAACAAAAACAAATCCCCATCTTACCCTGAAAAACTGATGAGTCATAAATAGTAATTATTCCAAGGCAGCCGAAACAAAGCTAGTCCCAGTTCATGTGCCTCCATGTACTATACCATTATTTACTACAAATCCAAACACCGTACTGTTATTAACCACTTATTACATCCAGACATGACACTCCACAGTAATGTGACCATTGATGAGAAATCACTTGAAAACCTACCTTTGAAATTTTCCATCCAGCTTCGAATACTTTTTTCAGATCACTTTCAGTCATAAGACCGTTTCATGTTTTTAGAACTTACTCAGTAGACAGCAGAAGTCACTCAGAGCAAAGCTAGTCAACACTATTGGACACACTGCTAGATGATATCTTTGAAGTTTAAAAGATAACAATGTGATTCTTTTGTGTGTCATACCAATTGTGGCAGAGAAAATCTCCAAGATAAACTCCTGGTGGCTTCTAAACAAATAATTCATTACTATAATACAGTACCCCTATAAACTTCAGCATTGAACTGGTATTTTTTTTAATTTAGTACAGGGTCTATAGGGTCTCACTAAATAGATCAGACTCATAGCAATCCTCCTATTTTCAGCTTCCCAGGCACTGAGATTATAAGTGTATAATACCACTCCCAGTCTCAACTGCCCTCTGAGCATGGCTTGGGCACAGGGATGGTGTGACACATGGTGAATGAAACCCCAGTCCCTGCATCTGCCTAACCAGGCACTTTAATCTGCTGAGCTCTCTGGTCATCCCTGAACTACTATATTTTAGACAGCAGAATTATGACAAAAAGTCATACTCTAACCATCCTTCAAGGCAAACCAATTTAATATTGTTTCATCTGCTGCTGAATAGGATATCCTCTCAAATGGAAAAAAACTGGCAAATATTAATAGTCTTTGAAGTTAATGTTAATATATCTTATACCCTAACTTGTTGCTGAAAAGTCTAAAACAAAAATAACAATGATCGTGGAGCCTTTAAATGCCTTTAAACCTAAAACTCCTGATTGTTGTGAGCAAGATGATAGATGACAAGGCATTTAGAATCAAATGTCTGCCCATCCCCAACTCTGAAACAGGCTGACCTGTGGATATACAGCAGGGTTTCTTCTAATCCACTTGAAGCACCACATCATAGTTTGGCTGGAGAGGCTCTTCTGCCGTTCATGGTCCATGTAGCAGGTGCTCTCCCCTGAATGGTTAGTTTTTCTCAAGAGCTGCCAGTTTTCATTACACCAGTATACTGGAGGAGTGCTGAAATGTCAGAAGAAAAGACAATTGCTGGGCAGTCCCTTTTTTTCTCCATTAGAATTTTGGAAAAGCAAGGAAAGCAGGGGCAGACAAGGTAATAAAGGGGTTGTGCAAGCATTTACTTTACTTTTATTTTCCCTTTGAAAAAGTATAAATAAAATTAGCACTGCTCTAATAACAGAAAGGATTATAAAAGATGCATTTATCAACAATATGCAATTTTCCTACCAGAGTGTATAATAAAACTTTTCAAATGCAAATTTCTTATCAATGAACATATAAAGAGGTGAGATAAAAGGGGGGATGACACCAAGCTAATTCTCCATCATCCCTAAAAGCTAAAAGAATTACTTTTTGAACTTAGCTGATAAATCTCTCCAAATTTAGTTTAAATTTTAGTTTTAACTTTTATTCCATGTCATCTCTGTTAAGGCTTTAGTGAAGGCTTCTTATAAGAAATCATGCTAATCCTTTTGAGTTTCAAATTGGATAAAAACCATCAGTGCTTTTTCATTGCCTCCAACAGAAAGCCAAAAATCTTCTTATGCATTCCTTCAATGCCAGGTCCTTCCAGCAATCAAAGCTGTCCACAATCCAGTTGTGTCGCTCCCTCAAACTCATTTCCTCTGCGTATCCACCATACATCCCAAACTGAAAACTGGTCCCTTGAAGGTTTGCGTTTCTCTATCTGATTCCCAAATCCTCCTATAAAGCTTTTACAACAGAAAAGCTGCCTTGTCTCAGTTTCCTTTCTAGGTCTGACCAGTCTCCTCATTTAATCCAAATCACTAAGAACCTGATAATAAGCTATGCTGGACAGATCCCATTTGCATGAGTTCTACCTTCCTGGAAGTAAAGGAAATTCCTATATAGAACAGACAATGCTGAGCATCAGTACATAATCAGAATCTATTGATTAAATGATAGACTCTATAACCCAATTCCTTTTTTAACAGAGGCACAAGTATATCAAAAGACAGAGGAAAGGGAAAAAAAAACAGAGAAAGTCAAAGACCCTAGATATTTGGTTAACTGAAAAATCAACCTTTAGATAATGAAGAGTTTACTGTACAGTTAAAGGAAAATATACCAATTGTCAGTGTCATGTATATTAAGTGTTTTGAGGTATATTTAGGAGCATTTTAGGTTGATTCAGCAAGTCTTTGTTAAGGACACTTCCAATAAAAATACATACACATAAAATATTTCCTGAAATCAAATTCTAAAATCATAAATACACTAAAGAATTTTACCCCAAGTTACTCTATACACAAAAGAGTAAATTAAATTCACTACTTAGATATTAAGAGATGCTAATGGTGCTGATCACCCCTGCTGGTACTAAATGAAAACCCTGAAGCTTTCCAGGAACATGATGAACACCATTTTCACACAACCAGTTGAAATCCCCATCTGTTTTCTCAAAAGGCTAAAGCTATCGTGTGTTCTTCATAACAAATCCAAGGAGATTCTGCCTGGTTAAGAATGATACCAAATTTTCTGCTAAACCAAAACAGTAATAATTACTTGAAACTGATAACTATTGTGTTAAAAAGTCAAACTGGTTGTAATCTGGAGATATGAAAATCCAGGGTAGTTTACCTAAAGAAGTGGTATCCATCTCATCGAAACAAATCCAGTGAGGAGGTATGTTTCTTTCTTAGCCATCTTACTGGCAGGAAAATTTCACAGACATAGGGGCTGGTACCCAGCCCACAGCAACTCACTGAGAGTGCTTCTACAGCTGGAACATGTGGCAGGCCAACCAACTGTTTCATCTTTGACTCAGTTATTTACTCAGTAAAAGTTTTGCAAGATACTGTGTATTTGGAAGGTTGTAAATTTCAACATGTTGCCAAGAAATGCTTTTAGGTGATTAAGTATATGTTGCATGTCTCTAACCTATTCCTACGCCCACAAAATGCTTTTGTATGCTTGTATGTATTTGTTTGAAGCAGCATACGGAAATAGAGAAGAATGACACTGGCTCTTAAAAATACTTTTACAGAAAGCATCGCATGAAGACAATTGCATTTTCATTTCCATGAGAACACAAATGACCCTAAAAGAATTGGAACAGGATGACTAATTAATAGCACACAAGTTACTCGCCCAGTATGTAGACATCACACTCATGTAAAGAAAAAGAAAAAAAATCTTAGATTCCAATTATACTGGAAATTCTACTTTTATTTTAAAGAGAAAAAAAATGACAATAAAACAGTTTTATAATAAGTTAGTAGGAGAGTTATAATAATGCATTGCATATTGTTGTCTTCATAGTAGTTATTTGGAGTACAGGATATAGATATAAACAACGTTAGCATAAACCTTTCTTCTCAGTGAACTAAGAAAAACTAGATATGCAACTGTCTTAATTATCATATGTACAAATATTATTTTTCTTTTTCCCTTTCTTCCTGAAAATATACTTCAGAAGTATATTAGCATTGAGTAGAACTACATTCATATCCCTGTGCTTAAATAATGCCTCACCTTTCCATTTTATTTTGTTGACTTTAGCTTCCTCTACATAAAAAATACATTTGTAGAAGGGTGATGAATCATTTCTATGATTCCTCTTATAATTAACAAATGTTGACTCAGAATCTGCAATGTTCTAGGTCTTGAGAACAGGCCAACTCCCACCATGCCCTCATAGAGCCAACAGCCTCACAGGAATAGAACTACCCATTAGAAGGGAGATGTGCATTGCTTCCAAGGATGGTATTCTTCAAGGAATGAAAGCAAGCTACTTCCATGTAGACACAGTGCTCAGGATAGACTCTGAAAAAAGTATAGGCTGAATTTTGAGTAGAATAAGCACTGATGAGTGAAGAAGAGGAAGGACAATGAAGTGTGTGCAGCATAGAGAAAGATCAAAGAACCAAAGACAGGAAAATCTGGGTGCAGAGTGACTGGGAGCAAGATTAGCAGTGAGTACACTGCAAGACTCTTGCAGTAGTCCCTCAAGGAGGAATTCCTTACTCCAGGATGGTGGAAGGATGAAATTAGATAGAAACAATATTAGGAAGCAGAAAGAGCAGGATTCTATAATGGATTGCATATAGAATCTGAAGGACAGAGAACAACTAAGGTGGACTCAGAGCTTAATGAATAGAAGAAAGAGATTTGTGGCAGAACTACATACTGGGTTATGCAAACTTAGAAAAGAACCACATTATAGGCCTGAAGGATGGGCAGATAAAAGTTACAATAACAAATATAAGATTTTTTTTGTACCAGGAATTGAACTCAGAATCTTGCTCTTCCTAGGCAAGTCTTGGGTCATTGAGCTATATCCCCAGCCCACAAACATTAAATGTAACATCTGGTAGCCAAGACAAATATTTAGGTTACTGAAACTTAGAAGTAGACTGAAAAGAAACAGAAATTTCTTTATCAATCATGTACTTGCATAGTTTTAATCTGGGAAAGAATTATGCAGACCTGCATATTAAAATAGCAAGTATAAAAGAATCATTCCCCCAGATATTGAAGGCAGAATATTAGGGGCTGGGGAGATAGCTCAATAGAATAAGCGCTTCCCTGGAAAGCCCAAGGACCTGACTTCAACTCCTGGTTCTGAAAAAAAAAAGTATATAGTTGAAGGCAGAATATTAGTTATAGCTATTCCTGAGTTGATGTTGGCATCATTAGTTCTTTTAAATAAAGAGTTCACAACAGATGTCAGTGTTCTAGAGCAAACAAATCCATCAGTTGCTACAGAATTTATGTTAAGATTTCAGAAAGCGGAGTCCTGTTTGTGAAGATGCCAGGAGTCTTTTGAAATTTTTCATTGAACAGGGCCCCCTGGAGTTTGTATTGATTGGACAAGATTAAACAGGAAGCTTTTCTCTCAAATGTCTGCTTCTTTGTCATAATACTTTAAAGATAACTCATTTAATTATTCTAACCCTAGTTTTAAAAAGTGAGTAATAACAATCTCTAAATTGCTTATTCCCAAACAATTCTTTTGCATAAAAGCAATCAATTTCTGGAGCTCTTGGATCACATTTCCAATAGTGTCCCAGGCCTGCCATTAGCCTTGAGGAGCACTTTTCTCTAGACTGCCATAACACTCAATAGTCACCTTCTGCTATAGCCCTTGCTCAACATACAATTTTTTTGTCACAGTTTCAACTCCAAACAGCATTGCCAAATCCCTCTCCTCTCTGACATAATCTCTTTCTGATTTGAATGAACATTTTCTCCTGGGCCTCTTATAAATAATACCAGGGAGCAGCTGAAAAAGAGAAATGGGTACTTTATAGGTGATTTGGAAATTCAGAGAAACACACACAAAAGAAATCAGGGCAGAGAGAGATGCAGTCACAGAAGGAAGGTTAGAAATATAGGACAAGGCTCACAACATACAGCCTTAACGTCCTTCTGACATACAATTTTTCTAGTACAGGAGTTGAATAAATCCAGGCCAAACTGATAGGGGCTGGGCATTCAGCAGCCAGGAAATTAGTGCCTTGGCCCAAAGATACCTTGCCTGTGGGGAGAGAGGAGGCTGGGTTTGGAGCCAGTGAGGAAAAAAGAGAGTAGTCTGGGAGCTGGGACTGCATTGCAGCGGAGCAGCAAAGATTGACGGGACAGCAGAGGCCCAGAAGAATCCTGCTTAATGGAATAAATACAAGGATATTCCCCTTGTCACAAGCCAATCACACTGTTTATGCACTTGAAATTAGTTCTTTGGAAGCAGTCTGTTCTCTTCTGCCAGCATTCAGGGGACTCATGCAGAAAGGATTTTTTTTTTCTCCTTTGCTATCAAGCAATCGATTTTCAGAAGTAAGCAGAGGGGGTATTAAGGTGATTTTTAAATTGTTTCTAATAAAAAGATTTAAGTAACAATTATTTGTTCACAATTCAGGGATTTAGTGAGTAAATCACCACTCAGCCCCACAAGGACTGAGAATGTCTAATTCTTATCAATTCATAGATATTATATTGGCCAAAAAAGTTAAGGAAAGAAAGCTTTACTATGCCTTGTGTTCATTTCAGTCCCTGAAGTATACACCTCTTCTGACTTTGGGGTCAACGCTAAATCAGAGACTTGGGTTCATCACAGCAAAAGAACTACTGGAATTTATGATCGAACCACTCTTTATTACAGTAACACATAGGTTGCTTATCTACCTTTAATAACCTTTAAGTATCTCAGACATAAAAGGGCCCTGTTTTGCCATGATTGTCCACAACTGTCTTCTTCAAAATTTTCAAGCATTTTGTTGGTGAAAATAAACAAAAGGCAACATTAAAGACCATATTCATTCCACAGGTATTTACTGAGCATCTTCTATGTGTAGATTCTGTTCTAAATAGATATGTATGAAAACATATGTATATGTACGAAAAGTGATACTACTTGTATTATCATAGAACAAGCAGACCACAAAAAGATATAGAGTGTGTGCAAGGCTAAAGGGGAAATTTTTTTTTTGTTTAGTCCCTGAGAGCCATACTGCAACTCAGGGTAGGAATTTTTTTATTTTATTAATTTTAATGAGAAAAATAACAATGAGTGTTTCAAAACAGGTTAGTAGGACAGTTAGATTAACTAATTCATTGCATATTGTTGTATTCATTGTAGTTGTTCAGAGTACAACTGAACATGCAGACATAGTATCTTGTCTAAGCACTATTAATACAAATCTTTCTTCTCTTTGAACTAGGAGAAAGTAGCTTTATATATAGTCCAATAGTCCATGATAGTAGTGGGTTATCAGCAGAAATGTCAATTTCAGAAGCTGTTGACTTGAGCCTTTTACAGCTTGGCATATTAATATGGCTTTATTTTTTATACCTCATGGTTAGACTTTTCTGATGGGTGGTTAAGACCAAGTTAAAACAAGATCTGTATGTAACTTGTATCTCACAAGGTCAGTCAAATCCCCTCAGGATTTGCCCTGAAACCATGTACAGCATTTTGTAGAACTTTTGTCAGTGTCAGCCATCTGGAGGAGTCACAGCCATTGTTTGACCAATTTGTTCTCTGTGAAAGCTTGAGAGAATGTTTTCTCTCTAGGTGACTTTCCTTAGGTACACTAAACATTGCTGATCCTAAAGGGAAAATTTTTAGAGGGTACTGAAAAAAAGAAGCAACACAACAGACTGCCCCATGGAAATATATTCACCAACATAATCCTTACCAGACTCAAATCTCAGGCTTGATTGCAAATTTCTCCTAAAACACATGAACTTTCTAATAGTCTTTTTGTAGTTACAGTCAGGCTAGATCCAAAAGAAGAAACTAGGTAACACTTTGTGTGATGGCACCTTCTACTGACTGAGATTATTTCACTTTTGAAATAACACCACTCTTATTAAACTTGGATATTAAGTTTTCTATTTGTTTGAACACGTACAAGAAATCAGAGAAAATGTGTGTGAGTCGATGAAACCCAGACGAACATAAGTTTCAATTCTAATATTGCTTAACTGTTATTCTAAATAAGGTAAACTATCTAACACAATATTATGTAACTGTTGGTCTCTGGGGGAAAAACCTAATGAAGCAGCTTATACTTGCTTCTGAAGTGGGGTATACAGGCAGTATTTTGAAGCACAGGCATTGGCCTAGCAGATTATTAGCAGAGAGCAGGCCTGTTGAAGATGATATAAATGCTTTTTAGATGACGCTCTTACAGAAAGATAGGTCTGCAGGTAGCCTTGGTCAGTTTAGCTTTTCTCCCTCCTTGGATTCTTTGGAAGAATATACTGAGAATCAATATCCTAACATAAAAAAAAACAAATGTCTCATACAATGTGAGCCACATGTCCCTCCTAGAACAAGATGTCCTGAAATTCTGTGGTCAACAGGCGAAGTTGCACTCAGTACATAAAAACCAAGAGTAGAGTTCTTTGGGGGTCTCTCAGTGCAGTATAACTTCATGTGCAGATGAGACCTCCATATGGCACAGACAGCTTTTCTGGGCCTCAAAGAAATGGCTCACCATGAATTATAAGCCTTTGTTTGTCATTTGTTCTAGTGCTGAGTAATAAATGGGCTCTGCCTAACTCAGCATTAAAGTGTTGTTTCTCACTAGACTGAAGCCATCAGTACAGAACCTTACAATTTTGAGGCTACCCATGGACCCTCTAAATTTCTCCCTAAACAGAAGATTTATCTAAATAACTAAATTCAAAAGAAGTCACATCTTCATTCATGACAAGCATACCTGAGAAAATATTTCAGATTATATAAATTTCACTTTCAAGAAATACAGATAAGAGAGAAGGGGAAGGAAAAATCTGTATCATTTTAAAATTCCAAAACAAAAATTAAAATGTCCCTTCCTTTGTAAAGTATTTAATATTAGTCAGGAATTCTCAATGTGGTCAACATATGGGCATCAGTTACATTTTGGGCACAACCGCCAAAATCTTCTACATAACTTGACCCTGGTCTTCTTTGACAATATCATTTTCCTGCTCCAGTATCTTAGTTTTATCCTTACCCGAGCCTCATGACCAAACAATGCTAGTGCCACTGGCCTAATGACCTGAGGATCATATGCAGATATGTAGAACACTGATTTCTGGTATTGCAGTCAGACTGTTCCCAATAGAGTCAGACATCTTTGCATCTTCCACCTAGTAACTTGTAGATTTCATTGTCAGTTCCTCTATAGAAAAGTCCCTGTTCAAATTTAGCTAATTGACCAATGTCCAAATATGCCATGTATTAGAACTATAGTGTTCAATTTGTCTGAATTCCTATGTCCTTGCTCTCAATACAACTCATTTTGTAGTCCTCGTCTACTAGTTCACACTCTTAATGACATCCTTAAACTCCAACTAGACTAGATTTTCCATGGTTCCTTTTTTTTTTTTTTTTTTAAACTGGGGATTGAACTCAAGCCCTCACACTTGCCAGGCAGGTGCTTATTCTACTGAGTTATCTCCTCAGCCCCTTAGATTCCTTGCTTCTTAAGAACAGAAAGCCATAATTCAAATTCTGTACTTGCAATATCTTATCTAATACTTTCCATGCTGCTAATACACTACAATATTTACTATCAGTTGTGACAATGAAGATTTCATCAAGATTATTTTAGTAATTTCAATCCATAAGCATTCACAAATGAAGAGAGAAATTCAATCTGTATTGTTAATCAACACATTAAAGATTAGATAAATTCAGCTTTGAGCAGAAGATGCAATACGGATAGGAATATTCCTGGTTTCACTTTTCTAGATATTGCTAGCTTGCCATTGCTGTGACAAAATAACTGAGAAAAATGCATTTAAAGCAGGAAATATTTATTTTTGCTCACAAATCCAGAGATTTAGTTCCATCATCACTAGAATTTATTGCTTCTGGTCGTACAGTGAGGCAGAACACTGTGGCAAAATGTTATGCCAGAAAGAAAGTTTCTCACTTCCTGGTGATCAGTAAATAGAAAACACACGAGACCCAGGGGCTGTGGACAAAATACTCTGCAAAGGCTCACCTCAGTGACCTACTTGTTCCAACTAGACACCAGCCCCCTGCATATCCCCACTTTCAAACAGCACCATCATCTGGTATCCAAACTTGCAACACATGACAAAAGTCAAAACAAGATACTTTCAGGGTAACAACGGTTACTACATTGCATATTGTTATCTTTAAATTGGTTATTCAGAGTATAAGATAGACATTTCATTGCTCAAACAATGTTAGCACAAACCTTTCCTTTCAAAGCACTAAAAAATTTTGGTAATATAACTATATTAACAACCATGTATCTCTTTGATTGATTGATTGATTGATTGATCGGCTGATTGATTTTTAAACTTTCTGAAGTATCTCTTTTATAATTGAATTATAAAATGTCCCCTGAAAGTCTCATATGTTTGGATCTGGGACTTTCAGAAGGTGATTGGATCATGAGGATACTAACCTCCCCAATAGATTAATCTACTAAGGAGTTCATTAGCTTGATGGGATGTTAAAAGTTGACCTGTTTGGAGGAAGTAGTTCACTGGGGGTAGTCTGTAACCTAGAAGGATATAATTTTGTACCCAGTTTCCTCCTCTTCTGCTAGTCCTTCTTGCTACTTCTGTTTCCTCAAAGCCAAAGAGTCAGTTGTTACCCTCTACTAGGCCTTCTGCCATATTTCTGCCTCAGAGCTGGATGACCATGGACTTAAGCCTCTGTAACCATGAGGCAAAAAATGGTTTTGTCTCCTTTTAACTTTGTACATCGGATACTTTGTTCCAGATAAGTGACTAATGCAGCCTCTGTGCTGCTTTCCCTAGTGGTCCTACCAATCTCTATTTTCACCAGAGGTATGCAAATGTTTCCTTTTCTCCACATTCTTACCAATACATGCTATCCTTTTTTTAAAATACCTATTCTAATAGACTCGAAGTAATGTCTAATTGTAATTTTAATTTGTATTTCCTTAATGATTATTAATACACCTCTTCATATCCCTCAGGTGGCCTATTGAATGTCTCCTTTTGGTAAACATCTGTTCAAGCCCTTTGCCCACTTTCATAATCATGTCATTTTCCTGAGTTGTTTGAATGCCTTATATATTTTGTATATGAACATTTATATTAAAACATACATTTCACAAATATTTTTCTTGATGTATAGGTTGTTTCTTCTCATGTATTCATCATAGCACTATTCCCAATAGTCAAGAAATGAAAACAATCTATATGTCCACAAATAGATGAGCAATAAAATGTGTTACAAAAACATAATAGAATTCCATACTGCCTTATGAGAGAAGAAAAACTGTCAACTGTGACAATACAAAGGAACCTTAGTGCACTGTATTAAGTGAAATAAACCAGGCACAGAAAGACAAATCATTCTTGACTTCACATACATAGACTCTAAAAATTTTGAACACATGGAATCAGAGAGTACAGTGGTAGTTATCAGAGACTGTTAAGAAAAATGAAATAGCCAAAAAGCACAAAATTTAAGATAAACATGATGAATAAATTCTAGACATCCACATTGTATGCTGTATCAAATATAATTTCAAATATAATTGACAAGACAGTTGAGTATATTCAAAATTTGCTAAAAGAGTAGATCTAATTATTCTAAACATACCCCCTCAAAAACATAACTATGTGAAGTGATTAATATGTTAGCTTTTCTTTAGTAAACATATATATATATATATATATATATATATATTACTTCTTAAATATGTATAATTTTTAATCATCATTTGTACAATAATACCTTGATATAACTAGAAAGACAAAAAAATGGCTCTGGCTTTTTGGTTGAAGAGATATGTCAGACATATAGTAAATGCCCTTGTATAAACTGTCTTATAATCAAAACACCAGATGAACCAATAGCCACAGTTTCCTGCACAGAACAGAAGTTTTATGTCTGTGGCACTGTCTTAGTTACTCTTCACTCATTGCTGGAACAAATACCCAACACCCAAAATGAAGGAAGGAAAGGTTTATTTAGTTCACAGTTACTGGAGGTTTCAGTCCATATTTGGCTGGCCCAAGGTCGAGTGGAACAGGGCAGAGAGTATCCAGTTCACGGCGGTAGAACAGCAATAATCGTGACAGAGGCAACCGACCAACCAGGCGAGCAGAGAGCAAGAGCTCTAGTTTGTCTCTCTGTCTCTCTTTACATTCCTATCAGGCTCTCTGCCTTAGGATATCCGCCCTGGACCACACAAATAGTCTCAGCCCTACTCAGACCATAATCCCATCAGTACTAAAACACATAATCCCAGTGACTCATGAGTCAAGTCTCAATCTACATTAGTCCCCCTCCAATGACTACATGATGTTTTGTGGGGACAACTAGACATAAACCATAGCAGGCACTATTCAGGCACATGACTATTGGGGCACTTGGAAAAGCCCTTATACTTCTGTGCCAATCAGTTGTATTCTATGTCTATAAACATCTGTCAAATTTGTTTCATAGCCTGTTGTTACAAGTTTTACATGTAATTGAAATTACAATTAACTAAATAATATAGGGGCCGGTGAGATGGCTCAGCGGTCTAACGTGCCTGCTTAGGCAAGCTTAGACAACCTCAGAGACTGCAGTTTGATCCCCAGCACCACATGCTGTACCAGCCCCACCCCCAGGGCAAGCTGAGCTGGCCATAATATAAATAAATAAATAAATAAATAAATAAAGTAATCCAATTAAGAATCAGAATCAGTTTGAATGCTTTGGAAAGATTCAAAGGTGTGCTTAATTAGGTGGGGATGGAATAATTGCAAAAGGCTGGGGTAATTATGATAAAAGTCTGTAAGAGTCCTGTGTACAGACTGCTTAAAAAAGGTCTAAGTTTCCCTTCTATCTTGTGAGCGAAATTGGGCATTGCTGTCCATTTACGAAACACTCATCTAAAGCCGTGAACATATATCAAAATATTAAAAAAGGATATACATTCACAGGTATTTAGATTAAAATGAAATTTGTGGGAGATATATATGTGTGTGTGTGTGTGTGTGTGTGTGTGTGTGTGTCTGTGTGTGTCTGTGTGTGTCTGTGTGTGTATATGTGTATATGTATATATATGTATAATTTTATATTGCCATATTAACCAATCTTAACATTAAAATTCCCAGCCTTTTCATATCAGATAATAAGGCTCTCATCATATACCTATCCCTTTCCTATTTCTAGAACTCAAGAAAGAAATTGCTCAGAACTCAGGAATCCATAAGCAGCAAGAATTGTTACCTGACTTGAAACCAAAAAATTTATATATAACAAAGAATCATGGCCAAGGATTCTCTTAGTTATAGTTGGTGTCATAAGATACAGATAGATAATATCCTATGTGCTTTTGAAAGATTCTGGATCCATGTAGAATATTTATAGAAATAAATCAATAGCAACAAATCATAAATTACCTATCAATTTGGGCATATCACACATATTAAATACAGTCAAGTTCTCAAATGCTCAGTTAAGCAAATGGCATGCAGAGGATCTGAAACTACAGTTCTCAGGTGATACACAGAGATTTGACATGCTCCCTTTCCCCTCAGGGCTTAGAGTTCAGTAATCAAACGGGAGCCACCAAGCTTCATTTAGTTCTTTATAATGATAGCAAGACAGGATTAAGTTGGAAGGAAAAGCCCTCCTTCAGTAATTCCATGACTGCTGCCAAATGGATACTGAAAAGTAGAGAAAGGGAGGGTATAAATACTTTGTCAAGTATGGCCATTCCAACCACTCACTCAGCAACAATGTGCTGTCTTTAAGTACCTAATGCTCCAAATGTATGAAATCTAATATAGCATCTTTTTCCCTAAACTTCCTATTCCTCTATGTTTTTTACTTGAAATTCTGATGCATATTCTTCCATACCTCTGTAACTTCTTACATTCTATACTCAATGCTAGGAATATTTTTCTATATATTGACTATTAAGAAAAGCTCTGCTTAAATTATTAAGTGACACATCATTCTCTCTTTGACAACTGAAGAGCAATGTGATAATCTGGAAAAATAACAGCTCCAATTTGAATCCTGCTTATAGCATTTATTATGTGATGATATGATCTTGATACCATTGGGTTTACCTTTCCTCAGCTGTACTGTCTAGCGCTGTCATAAGCTTTAACTGAGACTCATATGAAGAATCTAGTACAGGAAATGGCACCTAGTAAGTCCCCTGTGAACAGTCATCATTTTTCCCTCCTTCACTTCTCTGAACTACCAGAGCACACGTTTCTGATTATTGCAGCTCTAATTCTGCAGATTCTCAAGTCTTTAATGGAAAAGCATAGATTCCAGCATTACCAACATGTACTTATATTTAATTGAAGTAAATTTAAAAATAGCTGTGCACCCAATACTAGGTCTCAGGATTTTTTTTTTTAATTTTATTTTATGTATTTAGCACAAGGTCTACAGGATCTCACTACATAGATCAGACTCTTAGTGAACCTCCTGTTTTTAACCTCCCAAACGCTGGGATTACAGGTGTGCATCATCACACCCAGTCTCAATCACCATCTCAGAACTCTCCGGGGGCAGGGCCAACACAGCATGCTGGGGATCAAACCCAAGCTGCTGGGCTCTGCCTAAGCAGGCATTTTAGTCCACTGAGTTATCTGGCCGGCCTGGTCTCAGGATCTTGAACCAGTGTCAATAGGAAAAAACATAATATAATTAATAAGAAGGCTTAACACTAAAGCTTGAATCTTCAGTGGAATAAAGTGAAGAATTCAATGTGGGGGACATTAAATTTTAAAGAGCAGCAAGAAGACACCCAGCAGGAAACTGGGGCTATGCCCCTGGATAGAGGGTGAGAGAGGCATGTAAGCATCAGGGAAAAGGAACCAGCAACAGCAGCAGAGACTGGGAGAGGGGCTGTCAGCACAATGCAGTAACAGGGAAATGAAAAATGGAAGAAATTTCAGAAAAAAAGCAGGAGGTTCATGGTACTTAAAAAAAAAAAAAAAAGTTAGAAGCCTCTAGAATGAAAAGGAAAATAAGCTGGGGTATTTTGGCAAAGAATTAAGAAGCAGTTTTGGTGGAAGGGATCAAAGAGATTTCAAGGTATTAAGCATTAAATGGGTGAGGGCCAGGGAGATAGCTCAGTAAATATGTGCTTGCTTGGCAAGCACAAGGTCTGGAGTTCAATTCCTAGTACCACAAATAATAATTAATAATAATAATAATAACAATAAATTGGTGAGAAGCTAATGGAAAACTTCCAAGGTAACTACATGTATTAAAATAAGCATTTTTTTTTTCAGTTCTTGGAATGTAATATTATTAGCACCAGAGCTGAAACTAGAACCCAGGTTTACATCTTCCCAGCTGTCATAATTCTACACAGAGAGACACAAGTGTATATTTTTGTCCCTTTTCTCTCCTGTTCTCACTCCATCATAGCTACATAGCTACTCCACTCTTAGTTGAAAATTACCCTGTTGTCTTATTCAACAAGAATCTGATGGATTCCTGCATTGCATTGTTGACAATTTCATCAGTCAGAGGCTGAGAAAGCAACCAGAAGAACAGATTTTCCTCAATTAATTTTAATCAACAGCCAGCCTTGAATGATAGAGTAGAACCGATGCAACTTTAGGGGGAAAGTGGTGAAACTGAGCTGTAGTGATCAAGAAAAAAAGTTACTCATAGACAAGATTGATGGTATGCAGGAAGGTATGTTTAACTTCTCATCTTGCCTCCTGAAACAACGAAGTTCCTAAATGGAAAACACAGAACACTGAACCTACCTTATTTAATTTTTTAAATTAATAACTCAGATAGATCCATGCTTATTAAAATTGGAGATGGCACAAAACTTACAAAAGAATCACTTATAGAACCTCAAAATCACATGGTAGGTCAGCAGGATTACTAGATTAATATAAATTAGAAAATCTTAAAACTGCCCTAAGTCCAAAGAAAATAGAAGAAATACATGGAATTTGGATGGAAATAAGATGAAAATGTTAAATAAATTTAGGCTTTAAAAATAGTCAGAGGGGAAAAGAAGAAAGAATGGAGGAAAGAAAAGGTGGTATAAGGGAGGGTACACTTAGAAAATTCACAGCATACACATGCATAAAAATCTTCCTATGGAACCAATTAATTTGTGCATTAATACCTGTTAGTCTAATAACAAAAAGAAAAATGTGAGGAAGTACTGTAAATTTTTTTAAGAATAAGCACCTACAAAGCAGAAGTGACAGAAGTTGCAAATGAAAGAGACTAAGAGTTTTTTAAATAAAAGAGAAAGCAAGAAGCCCAAAAGGACTCATAAAAGAACAAAACATAAGGCATAAATGAGACCAATTGTACTGGTTTTTAAGAAACACAGATGTCTTAAATTCATGCTTTAAAAGTTATATTATCAAACAGAAGCTTTAAAAACCCAACTATATATTATCTAATACAAGAAACAACATTAAAATAATAATGGAAATTTAAAATAAATATAAAAGATACACAGGAAAAATCCTTAACAGAAAAAATTTAATATAGCAATATTTTTACAAGATAAAATAGACTTTAAAGTCAAAAATATTCATAGGAAACATAGAGCCACTATATATTAAAGGAATAGATAATGATGTTTTAATTGCATGTAGAAATGTAGAACAGAAGAGACCTGATTTAATAGTAGTTCACGTAAAATGAAATTCTGCTTCTGTAAGTATAATGCTGGCTAAGGGGTCAGCAAGATTGTTTCCAACATCTCTCCTATATTTGCTAATAGTGATAGTATGCAAAGGACACTGGTTTAGACTTCTTTTCTTTGTAATGTCAAAAATTGATCTGGACTGGGCTCAGCCTGAGTATGACTCCTTGAGACAGTATCAAACTGAAGCACTCTCAGCAGAGATTGACCAGAATGAAAACAATATGAAAAAGCACCATGGAAGATACAGTTGAAGGACAAGAATTACTGGGCAAAAAAAAGAAGAAAATTTAAAGGTATGTGTCAACCAAAATGGGCATGGTAGCATGTGCTGGAGGTAGGCCTGGAACAGAGTAGATCTCATTACATATTGTACTACAAATCATCCCCATTTACCCCATCTTGCCATGCTTTGTGTATCAATTAGGGTTTTCTAGAAGATTAAGTTTAGTGTTAAAAAAAAAAAAGTATATATGATTATACAAGAGATTGATGAGTGCTATGGTTTATGTCTAGTTGTCCCCGGAAAGCCTCACGCAATCATGAGTCAGGGACGTTTAGAGTTTGAGACTTGACTCATGAGGCACTGGGATTATGTGTTTTAGTACTAATGGGATTATGGGTCTTAGTACTGCTGAGAATTACAGGTGTGGCCTGAGGCAGATGGCTAAGGCAGAGAGCCTGATGTAATATAAAAGAGACAGACTAGTGCTGTTCCTCTGCTGCCCTGATTGGTCGGTTGCCTCTGTCAACGTTTTGTTGCTGTTCTGCCGCCATGAACTGCTGCTCTCTGCCGTGTGCATCTCTGCCTTGGAGCCAACAGAGTATGGACTGAAAGCTCCAGTAATTGTGAGCTAAATAAACCTTTCCTTCCTTCATTTTGGGTGTTGGGTATTTGTCCCAGCAATGAAAGAAGAGTAGCTAAGACAATGAGGTAAGTTTAAATGATCAGGAATAAAAGAATGCTGACAGCCTCCTGCTAGCTCACACATGGAAGAAACCAAATGTGTCTCTGTCCACTAGAGACCAACAAGACCCAGTAGCAGTCAAAGCTAAACACGTACATACATATACAAATGTATATACATAAAACTGAGGGATTCTGATAATAAAAGTAAATTCTATTAAGGTCAATATCAAACCTTTGATGGTATGCTACTTTTTGGAAAGTAATACTATAAGTGAAAACTATTTAAATGTATACAAGATTTCTCACTATTAGTCCTTAAAACCACATGCAAATCTACAGAAGTCAGTGCAAAAATTCACCATATATTAAACTTGCATTCTCACACGTTGGTGCTAGTGGGAAAATAGCACCTATTAATTCTCTATGCCTTCATCATTTATGAATCTCTTGCTCACAGTCTAAATTAAAAGCCTGCTGGCAAAGGATATGAGGAAGCATAGTCCCAGGCTTGTTTCTCTGATACAAGGAAATCAAAAAAGAGGAAAGGAATGAATGTGTATATACATAATTTAAATTTTAAGTTAGACAATTTAAATACATATTTAAATTTATATACAGATCTTCATATTCATATATACTATTTAAATGTTCACAGAGACACATCTATATGTAGATATATGTATTTGTATATATACTATATATTCTAAATCCATGACATAAGGTTTAGGTAAAATCTATGTCTCAGATAACATGGTACTGTGTTTCCCAAAAAGTAACACCTGCAGCAAAGTTTAATATATGGGTGGTTTATTCAGGACAATAGCCCCAGGAAGAGGAGTGAGGATCAGGAGGACTGAAATGGGGAAGGGGTAAACATAGATGAATTATCAAGTTGGTCAATAGCGCAGGAAAGTGATGCTTCCATCTCTTCCTGAGAATCTTTCTGAATGTCTCCATCGCTTTCTGAGAAGCTAAAAGTGATGTTCCTTTGGCCAAAGTTTGGATCACACATGCCAGGCACGTTGCTCTACATCACACTAATATCTCTGGTCAAAGAATCAAGAATTACATGGTACCGCTGTTGGCTACATCTGTGAGAAATAAGTTTGACTGGTCCATCTATAGCTGGTAGCAATGAGAGGATCTGAATCAGGACACAAGAGGACACTGATAAGTATGGGATGATCCTAATACATGAAATAATTACTGAACTAGAAAAATAAAGGCCAGAAAGAAATATAGAAATGTATTTATTGCTGGGTCATGAAATTGTAGATGATTTTTTATTTTTTTTAATGGACTCTAAATGCACATTTACTACATAAAAAAATTTCAATTCTACTTTCATACAGAAAAAACCTCAACCCTTTGTGACTGCATTTCACATTAACTGAAGCTTTTGTATACAACCTAAACATTGTCAGTTTAGAAAGAAACTCACTGTGATGTGTAGATCCATCTTGCCAGTTAAGTTCTAGATTTTTATATCCTTGGTAAAATTTTATCCAAAAAACAGGATATATATTTTTTTAAAACATGACCCATTAGAGAATAAAGTATGAAACCAAGTGATTTCAATTTTGGCAGCCCCTATATTTTCTAAGCTCCTTAAAGACTAGCTGGATAAAAGGATCATGGGCTCTAAGTCTCTTTGAGATAAATGATGAAATAAAAATGAAAACCCACACCCCCAAACATGTTGAGTATCCCCATCATTTCACACCCACCCACTAAGGTAAAAAATATGAGTATTTTTAGTAACAATTCAGAATTCACCTTTATCTCCTACTGGACTCATCAGTTTATAGAGTCGTGATTTTTTTTAGATATTTATACTTATGGATATAGATATATAAACTCATATTAGACGACAACTAATTTTTTTTGTAAGTCCAGGCAGAGAAAGAAGCAATTATTTTTACCTAAAATCTGTCTATGTTTTTTGATTACTGTTCAACTTGCTATGTCATTTTAACCAAAAGCAAAGTTCCCATTGTCTCCATCTCAGATCTTATTGCTTCACACATGCCGTGCATCTTCCATAAAAAGAAAAAGATGGAGCAGTCAGTCCAGTGATTAATCTGGCATGGCTTTCATTGGGAAATGGGTGGTGGCCAAAAGAAGGCCAGCAGGTACAAAGGTAACTTAAACACTTCCATATACAATGGTTTTCGGAGAAAGAGAGGAAGAGTGAATGAGAAGAAGGGAAAAGAGGGAGCGAAAAGGGAAGAGAGAAAAATTATATTCAACAAATACAAAAAAAGCACTGAAAGCCCATGAGTCG
>PVJA010032145.1:0-24348 GCA_004027025.1 Myocastor coypus
AAAAAAAAAAAAAAAAAAAAAAAAAAAAAAAAAAAAAAAAAAAAAAAAAAAAAAAAAAAAAAAAAAAAAAAAAAAAAAAAAACCAAATAAAAGGGCTTAAAACTCGTTCCCTCTTTCCCCATGGTCTTGAGTAGGACTTCTTCACTTCAGCATTAATGGTGGTATAAGTCAGGCTATTCTCTGTTGCCAGGGTGGTCTTCTGCATCATAGATGTTTAGACATCCGTGTTTTACCTTCAGTGGTATTGCAAGTACCACTTCCCTCCAGTTCGAACAATGAAAAGAACTTCTTGAGGTATTGTCAAGCATCACATTGGGGATAAAGTTGCTTCCAGTTAAGACTACTGCACTGGCAGACAGGTGAAATACATTCTGTTGTAGAATCTTTCAAATAAGCCATAGAGGCATGAGTGGAGAGGCAAACCTAGTTGGCAAGTCCTCTTCAAAGGGCAAAAAAGCGAGAACTAAGTTACTCTCTCCATGCTGCATAAGACTCTGGGTAAATAAATGAAGGTTTTACAATTTGTCTAAACCTGACTTTTTCTCTTCCCAATTCTCCTAATGCTTTATATAAGAAAACATCATTGGATTTCACACCCCCCCCCCATTTCTCACCAGATCGCATGTTCACGGGCATGACTTTCATTTCTGTATTCCAACATCCTATCACTCAGCACCTTAACAGAATACTCAGCATATTGATATCACTGCTCTTTTAATTTACTGGGTCAAAATTAGGCTGAAAAGGAGCACTTTAAGATATAATTTTTATAAATAACTTTGAAAGCATAGACTCAAGTCAATTAAAAAGTAAGGTCAAGGGACAGTAAATATGTGTTCCAGAGTCAGCTTTTCCATAAACTAGCCACTACCCTTCTCCTGGTCTCAAGTTTTCTGTCTGCACTGGATTACTTTTCTAAGATATTTTAGAATTCCAAACCATGGTGTGTAACTAATAAACACAGTCATCTAGCTTCAGATGAAGAGCTTATGATTCTCACCTTACCTCAGATGAAACTGAAACACATTGAACACGTCTGGCTGAGGATTTCCAGTTCACTAAGTACTTAATCCTATGTGATTCGCTTTAACAATAGAATTTGATAAGCCTTAAGCTATGTGTCAGATTAAAACAGCCTTTCTAGTAGACATATTCTCTATACAAATACTCGCTGGAAACGTGTACAGTTCTGGCCAGAGGGAGGATGCTGAGTAATCTCTGTTCTCTCTCCCTGTTTAATTTCCACACAAGCGAGTTTCATGCTCATTATTCGTAATTCAGAACTGAAAAGGCTTCTGGAAGGTTTGAATTTGCCTATGGTACTAGTTCCCCCAAATGATAGATGAGCTTACTTCTGCTCGGCTCCACTACCTGAGACATGCATTGGGTATCTATAGTTAGTGTGTGCACACACGTGCTGTTAAATAATGGGCTGGACATTCCAGAGACTCGATGCCAGGGCAGCAATTATGGTATGTATCGTAGAGTGGATCACATACAATAACCTTATCTTACGTCTTGGCATTCAGAGAATGAATACCGCTGTTTGCCTTGGAGTTCACGGATTTTGCTGTCCAGACCCAAGTACCAGCTTTTGCCTCTCTACAAGTTTATACTAATGAACTTGCTTGTAGCTCCCAGAGTCCCCAGAGATTGACTCTTAGAGATCATTTTTAGGCTAACCTAGTCCAAAAGTCTCAATTTGTAAGGAGTGAAGCTCAGACTGAGATAGAGTGTTGTTTTATTTAAAAATGTACCTAGGATCCAACAGGGGTTTTCACGCTATAATGGCTCACCAGAATGCTGTCTTTCCCAACTAGGACCTACTGTGCACTTTGCCTTTTGTGTGCTCCGCGTTTGCTTGCCCCCTACCTCTGAAGTCTGTGCTCCAGGTTTCTGCCTCATCAAAATGGGCGTCTCCTCCTCGACCAAATCCAGGCCCAAAGGCGTGAGCTAAGATCCCATCTTTGCCATCAAAAGGATTGAAGTCACCATGATCTTTGAAAAAAGGAAAGAGAAGGAATTCTACACATGCTACAGATCACGCCGGATCTCACCGACGAAGTCCAACGAAGTCTTTACCTCCATAAGCAAAAAATATCATGATGTCAGCCTCGCCTGCATTAGTCCTTCTGAACTGCAGCGGGGTCACATCACTCCACACTTGAAAAGCTCTTTGAAAGGCATCATCCACGTCCTGACGCCTCATGTCGGGGGTGTAATTATTGATCCTTTAAGAGAAAAAGAGAGAGAAAAATCTGCGGAAGCCGTGTGTTAAAGTTGCTGAGTAATCCATATTCTCTCTCCCTGTTTCATGTCCACGCAAGTGAGTTTCATGATCGATTATTCCTGGCTCAGAATTAAAAGCGTGTCGGAAAGGCTTGAGTTTTCCCATGGCACTAATTGCCCCAAATAGTAGATGAACTTACTTCCGCTCAGAATTTTAGTTTTGTGACCGCCACTGCAAGATGAATCGTTTCATAAGTCAAGGGTCCTGTTTTTATTTCTCAAATGTGTATTTAAGGGTAAAGCCCTACTTACGTGGATAACTTTCTCCTTCCTTCATCAAAGTTTAACTTTGTTTTTCCTTACTGAGGTGTAAGAGGTCACCATGAGAAGGATTTGTCTTACAGAAGCCTGGCCCTGTGCCCCAGCTCCTGTGCTCTCAGTGTTGGCCAACTTGATTGTCACCCTTCTCCCGTCCCTGCTCATAGTTGGTTCACCCTCTTCCTCTTTTTACTTGCTGTTTTTGTCTAGACTCAGTGGCAAACCAAACAATCGCAGCTCTTCCTTGAGGGAACCGTCCTCCTCACTAGAGACAGAAAACTCAGTGCCGAGACAGCCATAATGACAGAAGCTAGCTGTCTATCTGTTCCAGAACACAGGTCACCGTGGAAATAGTTGGGCACTCTAGGATCCAGACCAATTGGGGAGTAAGAAATTGCGTGGCTGGGCCCAGTGGGATGGGTCAGTGGTCTAAAGCGCCTGCTTGGGAAGGATTGGGCGGCTTCAGGGACCGCGGTTCGATCCCCGGCACCACATGCTGCGCCAGCCCTGCCCTTGGGGCGGGCTGAGCCGGCCATAAAAATGAATGAATAAACAAATAAAGGTTCTGAAACAAGAAAACAAATAAAATAAATAAAATAAATTTAATAAAACAAAAAAGAAAAAAGAAAAAAGAAATTGTGTGGCTGCGTACAGCTCCCTCACCTGTAGGTGACAACACGGTTCTTCCACGCTTGCCCCTGGGACAGCGTGCTGAACGTGTGCACGTCAGGCACTCCGCACCGAGGTGCTTGCATCACCTGCAGAGTGCTTCTGTCCAGTTGCCCGGTCACTTCCAGCCCAAAGAACTCCTGCATTTCCTGGATTTTTTCTTCTAGAATGTTTGTATGTAGTTTCATCTTTTTTACTGGATCTCTGTCTGTTTTATTAAGGCCGTAATATCGGATCAAATAGTTCTGGAAAAAAATATACCCAAGAAAGCATAAAAACACTTCTGTTGGGATTTCTGTACGCATGACTCAGATGCACACCTATGTTTTTGAGTCAAGTATTTCAGTCACCACTTGTTATTCGCTGGACAGTTACAATGAGGAAGTATTTTTAATTTCCTGGGCTGGCCAGTGTATGTCATAAATATTTTTATCAATATTTGCTCCTGGTAGCCCAGTAGAAAAATCTTCATGTTTTTACTTCTTCAAACTTGTCTCTACACAGCTGCAACTTCAAGGAAGTCATGGCATTCCATGAGTGTCAGGTCTTTATTGTTAGGACACTTAAGTTGGGATAGAAACCTCTGGCCCGGCTGGAGGAGTGGCTCCGTGGATGAGCCCTTGCCGACTTTCATGGCTTATGTGTAGATGTCCCCCACGCCTGCCCCCCCCCAGCCTCATGTGTCATGGGTGGGGCTTTCAGAGGTGGCCGGACCTGCCTGGGATGTGTGCTGCTGAGATTGTGCGTGTGCGGCTAGGCTCATGCTGGGCACATTGCGTGGTGCAGTTCTGGGCGTGGGCAATGGGCAGGTCCCTGTGAGCAAGTGTGTAGCCTGGGTCAGATATAAGGGACGGGAAGGGGGCTGCTGCGTCCCCTGCTCCTTGGTGCTGTCCCTGGCTCTTGCCTTCTCTCTTCCACACCACAACTATTTTTTTCTTCTCTGTAAAGCAGCTCTGCCATGACACCCTGCCTTGGAGCCAGCTGGTTATGGGCTGAAACCCCTATGAACTGGGATCCAAAATAAACCTTTTCTCCTTTAACTTTGGGTGTTGGGTATATTGCCTCAGCGACAAGAAAATTAGCAAGATATCTGCCGCATGCAAGGCCCTACATTCTGTGGATAGCACTGCAAACAAGACAAAACAAAAAACCTCAAAACTTCACCTGGTGAGCAAGTAGGATAAATTCAAAGAGAAAATAGAGCCAAGCACCTATGCAGAAAGCTGGCGAATAAGGCTCACATAAGCCCATGATTTAGAAGACAGCCGGGGTAATGGAACAACAACTTGTCTCAATAAACTAAGAATGGCAAGTAAGTTAAGCTTTTGATTAGAGGAAAAACTAACCGCGGTGAGGCTGTGTTTAAAAAATGTTTGAGAACTTGGTGTGCTGGTGCACACCTGTAATGCCAGCACTTTGGAGGCTTGTGTAAGAGGAGTATTGTGAGTTCAAGGCCAGGCTGGTCTACATAAGAAGTTCGAGACCAACTTCATATGGCCATCATATGAACTTCATACTTAGACTCTGTCTCAGAAAGATCAAAATAAGTAAGGAAATGTGAAAGAATTTAAATGCTTGTGGAGAATGTCTGGGATGAATGTGAGTATAGGAAGCATGATGAAATTGATGAACAGGAGCTTGGAGTGGTGAAATTACCCACTCAAATCTCAGATTTTGAATTGGCATGAAATGACTAATGTAAAACAAAACAATAGAAGTGAACCCAAGTAATTGGGTCAATATTCCTTGGTCAAAGGTTTTTAGTACAAGGAACAAATATCACCAATTTCATAACACTTCTCCAAAGCCAATACTTCTCTTTTATATGTCTCTATGGCAAAGAAAAATTTAACACAAAAATAGCCTGCTATACCACTTTTCCAAAGACATTCTTCAAAATAAAATTAGTAAGTGCAACAAATATTAAAGACAAAAATCAAGATAGGCAAATTCTAAATGTCAAATACTAAATAAACAAACAAATAAATGCTAAGTGTCACTACTTACTACAGCGAATTCTGTAGAATTTTCCTTTTCTGTTTCACTGTTGGGGTAAAGAGTTCCGGATGCAGCGGCCTGCAGGACCAGGCTCAGCAGGAGAAACCTCATCGCTGCTCCTCCTTCTGGAGCGGCTCACCTCAGCTCTCGCTTCCCCTTAGACATGAGTTCCTTAACCGTCCCTATTTATATAAGCCCTAGCCCAGACTCTGAAATCCCTGGAATGACTCATAGCATATATCGTCTGTCCATCTCCAAACCCTGTGTCTTGGTTACTATTTTTTCATTTCTGGGACAAAATACCTGACACCCAAGTTGAAGAGGGAGAGGCGTCTTTAGCACACAGTTTGTGGAGGTTTCAGTCCATAGTCACTCAGCTGGGTGGCATGGCACAGGGGTAACCGTTCACGGTGGCAGAAGATATAAAAGCAATGAGAGAAAAAAAAAAGGGGGGGGGGGATGACAAGCCAGTACTCTTCCATCCATGGGAAGCAGGCCCCCTGGCCTAGGTCAGCTGTGGCCCTCACGCCATGTCTGAGCCTTCCTTTCACACAGGTTGAGGATGTTTACCAAGTGAAGACCCTGGCCCCTGCTGAGCTGAGCTGGAACCCCTGTAACGGTTTCCTGAGGTGAAGGCGTGGAAATAAGAGGTTCAGATTTAACAAGGAGTCTCTACAAAGCCCACCGCAGGACTGCAGGAGGCTTTGGGGGGGCGCATCCAGACACAAGCCACACTGTCAGACAAATCAAAGCATAATGATATTGGCCCAGGCATGGGTCACGTAGTGTCTGACCCATCACTCACCGAGGCCCCCCAGAGCATATTTCTTTAGGAGGATAAGCAAGCCTCTACTTACACCCATTGTACAAAATAAGTACTTGGGCAAACAAAAGGCAAGCCCAAGCACCTAGACGGGAAAGATAACTTATAATTTTAGAAAACTTAGCATTAGTTTTCATTATGATACTTTCTCAGTTTTCATTATGAGTAAATCAGTTTTAAAGTAAATGTTAAAGGACTACATAAAGAGGGATTTTTTTTTTTTTCCTGCACTAGACTAGAGGACTAGAGTCCTCTCTGAACTGAAAAGAGAACCATGGCCGAGAAATGCTATGATTAGCGAGGGAAAGCCTGCGGCCTTGCCATGCTTGATGCTTGCTCTGTATGTTGTGCAGGCCTAATTCTATTATTTGATATGTTTTGCTGTCAAACCCAACAGCCACTTTCAAATAAGTGTGCCCCAGGACAGATTTCCCCTACCTCTCAAACTGTCTAGAAGGGACAGGGTGGGGGCAACAGCATTCATTCAACTTTAGGTGACAGGAAAAGTTGGCCTCTAGAATCCTCCCAGTGGGCCAACGTGACAGCTTGGCGGCATAAGCGCCTGCCTGCTAAGCGCAAGGAGTTGAGTTCAATTCCCGGTATCAAAACCAAAATGAAACAAAAAGTAGACTCCTTCCATCTCCTTATCAATTCTCCGTCCTTCTCTCTTGACTTCATTCTATCATTTCTGGACTCTGCCCCTTATAGCTGAAGACTGGCAACATTTAAGAGTGCAGGAATACCCTCCAAAGCAAACAGTGGGTTGCTACGAGGGGACGGGCTGGTGCAGCAGTCCTGCCAGTTGTGCTGCAAGTTACCCGTCACCCAGCTCTTCGTGAGCAATCTTGGGGACAGGGTGGGAGGCACAGGACAACGTGGGGCAGCTTAATCACTTCTCAGACCCACCTTTCTGGCCTTTCTTTTTCTAAGTCTGAGATCCAGAAGAATGACTGCTTTTTCAAGTAGGAGGAAATGCAGGCTTCATGCGTTCACCTTGAAATTCCACCTTAAAGCCCTGCCTTTTCCGAGTGCTGTGATTTAACCTCTTGGGCTTTGTGGCATTTCATTTCAAACACAGCTAGTGACCTGCGCCCCTTTGCTCTTTTGCAATGATTAAACGAGACAGTGAATGATAAATACTGGCACACAAGGGAGTTACTCACTAAGACCTTTTGACTCGTGCGGAATACTATGCACTGCGTTTGCAGACAGATGCGGCTCTTCATGGAGAGGAAGAGATATGGGGAAATTGTAATATAATCTTTTCAAACAGTAAACATAGTTTAAGGGACAGTCAAATAGCTCAGTGGATTAAAGCACCTGCAAGCAGGCACAGGGGCAAGAGGTTTGATCCCTGGGCTTGCTGGGCTGGCCCTGCCCCTGGGGCAGGCTGAGCCAGCAGTTGAGACTGGGTGTGGTGGCGCGTGCCTGTAATCCAGCTCTTGGGAGGCTGTAAACAGGCAGAACACTATGAGTCCAATCTAGTAGTGAGACCCTGAATACCCCGTAGACCCTTCCCTAAAATACAAAAATAATAAATAAATAAGTAAATAAATAAATAATAAACATAGTATAATGATCATAAGTGGAGCATAACAGAGCTGGGTTAGAAAGTAGCAGGGAAAAGAGCTGGTTTTCTGGCTACTGTATTGTTCATGCCAAAAGCTAGCTTGAAGTTAGTTTAAGCTCAGTCAAGACGTGAATGAATCTAGTGGGCAAATGCTAAGGAATCAGGAGTAAAGGGCCCAAGAGGAGCAACTGTCACTTAGAGGATGCATCCCTAACCCTCACTAAAAGCAAACACTGGTCTAACCCACTTTCCAGGTTCTTCCTAACCTGGAAAGAAGCCAGTTTTTTTTGCAAGATTTGCAGGAAGTATCCTCAGAGTGCAGGAGATAAAGTTCCAGGAGGTGTTAGTTACAAAGAAATTTTTTTAAAAAATGTCTTCATTAGAAATAAAGACAGATGGGGCTGGGCAGATAGCTAAGTGGTCTAAGCACCTGCCTGACAAGCACAAGGACCTGAGTTCATTCCCCGGGGACCGCTCACCATGCAGGCCCTGAAATCTGGTATGGTGGCACATGTGTGTGATTCCAGACCTGGGCAGGTTGAGGTAAGAGAGGAGAATCACTACAAGTCTAAGCTGCATAGTGCAACCTTGTACCAAATACATCAATAAACACATACATAAATAAATAAAAAAGATTTTTTTGAAGATTAAAAAAGGAAGAAAGAGTATTATACTCAAATTTTCTTTCTCTATGGGTCATGCCTCACCAAGTTCCCCCAGTGAGTGGAGTGTAAGCAGAAAGGCCATAGGGCTGCCAAGGGCTCTGTGGCTATCGGACGCTCAGGTCACGCAGCCAGGCTGAGTTGCTTTAGAACCTGAGTGCCATCACCTCATGACCTGAAGCAGTTGCCTTCATCTCTTTCAAACTAATGTTTTCATTGGCAAAATCATAGTAATAACTGTTTCCACCTAAAGAGTTGTCAGGGGCTGGGGAGATAGCTCCGTGCCACAAGTACCTGTTGGACAAGGGCAAGGTAGTGAGTTCGAACCCTGGTCCCACAAAAAGCAACAAAAAAAGAATTGTTATAGACACTGTATTGACTAACAGGACAAAGTGTTAAGCCTACTGCCTGACATAGTAGTTTAAGATTTAAGTTTTTTTTCTTTTCACCCCTTGTGGTACTAGGGCCTCTATTGGAATTTGGTGATTACTAGCTTCCTTTACAATGTTCTGCTTAAGGCGTTAAAGAATGAATCAGTGTCTGGGTGTGATGGTTTACCCCTGGGATCCTAGCAGGGAAAGCTGAGATAGAAGAATCATGAGTTCGAAGCCAGCCTGAGCTACTTACTCAAGCCCAGCGTGGGCTATCCAGTGAGATACTATCTCAAAAAATGGGAGAGGCAGTTGGGGAAAAAACTCAGTGGCATAGGTACTTGCTTGGCAAGCATAAGGTCTCGAGTTCGATCCCCGGTACAGAGAGAGAGAGAGAGAGAGAACAAAGGAGAGCAAGTCCCTGTGCAGCTCTCTCTCAAGGAGAGCAGGGAGTGCAGAGCCATTCTGCCCAAGGCCAGACTAGAAGCTAGGAGTGTCGCAGCTTCCAGGGGACCTGTCACGGCCCTTAGAATCCAGGCATTAACAGCAATGCTCTGTGAAGAAGAGCGTGCTCTATGGCAGTGTAGCCAGCAGTCCAGTCCCTTAGGACTTCCTCATTAGGAAGCCACTCAAGCTTCCCACAGCACCCACCCTGTCTGGACAGATTCCTTCCTTTAATCAGACACCAGGACACCCAAGGCAACATCCTGTCACCAGCAGCCACCTACGGTGTCACCCTCAGGGATCCAGAGGCAATGATCTTCAAGTTCACAGAAAACGCTCTAGCTGACCCTTTCGGCAAGCAGCCCACTCAAGCGAGAAGGAACTTCCACCACTAGTGCACTCCTTTTATGGGTAAAGCAGTGGGAGTCTGAAACAGGGAACTGCACGGCATAAGGAGACATCGGAATGTCTCCCTAGGCGAGGACTGTCCACTTTGGCTGTTTACTCTTCCTGCCAAAACACACCTCGTTCGCCATCTTGACCTCGCTTCATATTCTATCTGCCTCAGTTCCCTTGCTGAAAAACTCCAAAATCACATTGTGCTATCCTCAGGCTCTTTAGTTGGAGGCACGCTGTCCCCTTGTCATCGTGCGTGCCAGAGAATGACTGGGCAGTGCTGGTCATATTGTAGGCATGCGAATTCTCTAGGGCCTGGACTTCTGGGCGCCTGGCCTGGCGTTGCCAGCACACAGCTCTGCTGCCTGGGTGTCTTCTGATGTCAGGGCCCCCGAGGAATGGGGCTGGGGCCTCTCTGAGGGGCACAGTGTTGGGGTCAGCAGTCTGTTCAGCGGACTTAGCCCCAGGAGCTGCTACTCAGCTTGTGTTTGTAAGACAGGCAATGCCAGAAAAATTGTTCAGACACTACTGAGTTCTAAGTCAGTGCTCAGACCTGAATGGCTCCAAGAGCTTCCTAACCTGCAGGCATCCTTTTCAAGGAAGTTGTACAATGATATTTTCTAAAAAGATCTGGAATGTGTCAGATGTGGGGGATTGGGAAGGACAGCCTCGCAGAGGGCAGCGCCTGAGGAAGGGGACAGAGGGAGGACGCGGGGACCCCAGGGGTGGCGGGCTTCCCTCCCCTTGGCGCTTGTCTTCCTTCAGGAGCGGCCCCCTTTCCACATCGACGAGCTAAGACATGAAGGACAGCAGGCGACAGCGTCCGATGAGCACACAGGTAGAGACGACGCAAAGGTGCGGGCGCAGGCTTGCTAGTGAAGACTTCGTTTTCCTGCTCTTGCGGACGGTGCCAGCGACTCAGACAGAAGCGAGCTGACTCGGCCTTACAGCTCGGTTGGAAAGGGCAGAGGAAGGCTGCCTCTAGGCCCGCTGTGCTCCGCTCGGGCCGTGTGGTTTGCGGCGAGGTATCTCAGCTGTTCCCTGATCTACAAGTGACTCAGACAAGAGAAACCAGCGGGCGCCGCGCTGACCCGCGAGCCGCCTTCCGACGGCGCTGGTCCTCCTTCCTTTCCGACACCCACAGCAGCAAGGCTTGGCCCTTCCTTGGCGACTGCTCCCCCACAGGAGGTGCTTTAGCCAGTTGGTCGTTCTTCGCATGCCATTTAATACTAGACCAGTACTCTACAGTTGCTTAGGTGTTTTACGTATCTCTGTCCCTGGAATATAAGAGGTAAGGCTTTAGCGGGGTACCAGGGAGCATGCCTGCAATACCAGCGCTTGGCAGGAGATGCGAGGGTTTTGGGCGCAAGGCTAGCCATGACTAAGGATGACACTGTCTTAAAAAAAAAAGGACACAACACAAAGGTGAGATGTTATCTACCTCTGCAGACCAACTCTCTACTATGTAGGCAAGACACAGCCCCTGCTGAAAGGACGTGTCATAAAGGAGCCAGTAAGCCACACTGCTGGGTCACCAAGTGACCCATGACACCAGAGCTACCTGGTTGGGCGTGGAATTCCACCCAGGGTTAGATAAAAGATTTCAAGAAGATACCAATAAAGCAAGAGATCCGCTTTGTGTCCCTATATAGTAGAGCCATTCTCATAAAGGATTGTAGTCTACTGTAGTTGCTGATGACTTAGAAAGAAAAGAGATGGGGGGGGCCAGCAGGATGGCTCAGTGGTCTAAAGCGCCTGCTTGGGAAAGCTTGGGCGGCTTTAGGGACCGTGGTTCGATGCCTGGCACCGCATGCTGTGCCAGCCCTGCCCTCGGGGTGGGCTGAGTTGGCCATAAAAATGAGTGAATAAACAAACAAACGTTCTGAAATAATAAAATAAAATAAAATAAAAAACAAATACTGTGTGAAAAAAAAAAAAAAAGAAAAGAAAAGGGATGGGTAGGGGAAAAGAATACATCAGAGAGAATAATATGGCTACTTTCAAAGTGAGGCAAGATAATTTTAGAGTCATTTTTCCTATGATTCTCTTTTTCTCCTCAAGCTGTGCTCAAGTGATGAGCACACTATTTCTTGCCTCGTTGTCTAGCAATGTGAGTATATTGCTCACTTTCTGATTTCTTTTTTTTTTTTTTTTCTTTAGATGTATTTTAGGATGAGGTCTATAAGGTTTCACTACATAGACCAGACTCATAGTGATTCTTCTACTTTGAGCCTCCCAAGCACTGGGATAACAGGTGCACGCCGCCATGTCAAATCTCCATCACTGTCTCAACTCGCCCTGGGGGCAGGGCTGGCCCGGCACACCAGGAATCAAACCCTGGCCACTGCACTCTGCCTAAGGAGGTGCTTTCGTCCACCGAGCTATCTGGATGGCCCTCTGACTTCTTTCTAACAGCTTGAATCCATCCAAGTGTGTGTGGTTTAAGGAGAGGCATTTCAAGGAAGAACAGGTGCGAGGCACGAACAAGGCAAGGGTCTGGGGTCGATCTCTGGTTCTATGGAGAAAGAGAAAAATACTGAGATGGGAGACAGAAATGGGGGGGAGAGAGACAGAGACAGAGAGACACAGAGAGAGACGGAGAGAGAGAGGGAGAGAGAGAGAGGGAGAGAGACAGGGAGAGAGACAGACACAGAGAGAGAGAGACAGAGATAGAGAGACAGACACACAGACACATAGAGAGATACAGGGAGAGAGAGAGAGAGAGAGAGAGAGAGAGAGAGAGAGAGGACAGGAGAGTCAGAATTCTGGGTGCCAAGAAGAATGGAACCAGACCTCCTCACTAGGTCAGTATTGCAAGGATGTGGGGAGACCACAGCATGAGGAAAACTCCACAAGGCAGCAAGGAAGTGAGACCCTGGCCAGGTCTAGTGCATAGAAAATGCAATACAGGTGGCCTGTCTAGCCTCTGCCTCATGCGCACTGCATACCCAGGCTAGATACTTGGAATGCATTTATACCTAGAAGGTGTGTGCTACGCTGTCACCACCTCCATTATATTATATACACATGTATTCTAAATGCCTTGTTTCATTTTTCAAGAAGTAGGCATATTATAAATTGATATATATATATATATATATATATGTGTATATATATATATGTGTGTATATATATATATATATATATATATATATATAAACAAAACAGTTCCAATTCTGTCTCCCATCTCAGATATGTGACTTCACTTGAGAAGAAATGAAACCATAGCTGTATTTCAGTAGATTGTCCCTCAAGATATTGCTGGGGGGTTCCTCAAGGTGCCACTCATCTCATAGGCATTTTCCTTCCCTTCCTCTTTCCTTTGAAAGGGGTAAGCGCAACTTACTGAAGAAAACCCTGCCATTGGGAGTACACAGGACGAAACAGGGCCGGAATGGCTTACTTGGGAGGGTGGTAGCTTTTGAGCAGGTGCTGTTCTGCTAGAAACCCCGCTATCCTCCCAACTTACCTGTTTGTTTGTTTGTTTTCCTTTTTTAAAGATGAATTTGTTTATTATTATTATTATTTTATTTATTTTTTTATTTTATTTTTTTTTTGGTGCAGGGTCTCACTATGAAACTGGCACTCTCAGTGATCCTCCTGTCTCAGACTCCCCAGAGCTGGGATTAGGGGAATGCACCGCCATGCCCGGCGTGGGTCGCCTGTGTTTGGACCAACAATATCCATGCACTGCTTGCTGCTGAAGAACCACGCAGACCCACAGAGAGGAAGGAAAGAGGGCACTACAAGGAAGAAGAGGAAAAAGGAGCGGGGAAACTCGAAACCACAAGCAGCAACGGCCAGGAGCAGAGCTTCGCTAAATTGGAGGTAGAATTCTCTACCTGGAATGACTATGTCTCTCAAGAGAGTATGGACGAAATAAAACAGAAAGTCCGTTTCTTTGCACTAAATCATTTCTTACGCTCCAGTTTCACAACTTAGCTTTTGTTTTGAATGACAAATCTCTTGGGAGATTTGGAGCCAAGTCACCTTCCATGAGACACATTGTGCACAGGGGACAAGAACTTCCTCCTAACACCAAGTCCTTGGGATGATTAAGAAGTTCTTCAGAGAGCAGTGAATCATGCTTTTATAAATGCAAAATACCTTGCCACGAGTGACAACAGTGTCTGAACATCTGTGTCTGCAGTTTGGCCCCTCGTGCCTGCAGTCACGTTCCGCCCTGCTTCTGGAAAGAACCTGCTTTTCATTCATTTAGGTGCAACCTGCACCCCAGGGCACGGTCATAGTAAACAAAGGCTGGGGAAGCCCTTATCTACTCACTGTCCCTTCCCTCCCGGCTCTATTCAGGCAGCCTCCATGGCGCCGGTGCCCTGCGCTTGGGACTTTGGGACGCCACACAGAATATCTACATCCTGGCTTTTTTTTCCCCAGAGCTCTGGGGCCGTTTGCCTTCAGTCTCCAAGCCCATCACATTGGGTCCGGCCCAGAGTGCCTTTTGTCACTGTTGTCCCGGCTCTCACAGTAAGGATGGGTATAATGAGTGTCTGGGTAATGTGTGCAATTCACATGCCCCATACTGTTTACCCTTGGGCAGTTTGTTAAGGCAGACATCAACCCCGGACTCCAGGGAAGCACAGCCTTCGTGCACTTGCCCCCCCTCAGGGGCAGGAAGAGCCCTGTGTCTTGCGCTCAACCCAAGCGGTGAGGAAGCAGAAGCCTTCTGAGAGTCAGCCCGAGTTCGTGCAGCAGCTATACCGGAATAGGTTAGAAATGCCGAGGCGAGGCCTTCAGCTTCGGTGCCACACCTCCCGAACCTGTGTCCTCCTTGTTGCTGAAGTCTAAAGGTCAGAGGTCACCCGAGACCACAAGGCATCAGGGACAGACAAGGGCAGTTGTCCCTTGGCCAGGGATGTCCAGCTACTGACTTCCTGTGTGTGGAGGCTCAGACACGGAAGGATGAGGGCCAGGGAAATGCACTGCCTCGGTTACCGTGGACACCCAAGCGGGAAAAATGGAGAATTCAGGGAAGGCCGATTTTATTTTCCTTGAGACACTAGGGCTTGAGCTCAGGGACTGCACACGGAGCTAGATCTCCAGCCCTTTTTGACGTTTTATTTTGAGTCAGAGGCTCACTGAATCACTAACTTGGCCAAGCTGGGCTCAAACTTGTCACCTTCCTGTTTCAGCTTCCCAGCACCCTGAGATTAGTGAGAGTCATGTATCTCCTGCCTGGAGAGTTTTTTCTCTTTCTTTCTTTCTGGTATTAGGGATTGAATACAGGACTTTACACTAAGGCATGTCCCCAGCTTTCTTTGCTGCCCAGGCTGGCCTAGAGCTCCCAGTTCTCCTGCCTGGACCTCTTAGGGAGCTGGGCTCAGAGGCCTAAGGCACAGGGCCCAGTGGGAAACTGTATTAAGGACGGTGAGCGAGGATCATGTGCCGTTCACAGCAGAGGATTTCAGCTTCCCAGCAACTTGTGTTGGCAGATGGCGCACAGGAAAGGAGCCGCTGGTTAGATTTTACTGAGTCAACCAAACATTCCTGTAAGGTTGGTACCGAAAAGTAAACTAAAATTCCCTGCCATCATCCTTCCCTGGGGAATCCCAGTGTTTTGCTATTTCACGCCGCTCTCATATTATTTGACTTGCACCCCCGCACACACCTTTTTATATTTTTCTCTTGGAAGAATCCCCGCAGTGAGCAAATACTGCCATTGCAGCTGTGGACCCTCTTAGTGTGCTTGTTATCATTGGCACCTTGGCCGTAGCATTTGGCTGGGTTTGGCAACAGCAGGCTCCTCTCCAAGTTTCCACCTTCTCCCTGTTACCCAGGAATGCCAGGGCTTTGGCCCCTCCTGGAGGGGTCTGGCTTCTTCTCAGAGTCTTGTTTCCTTTGCAGCATTTAGCCTGGCAGGACCAGGGGACCAGCCTTTGACCTGAGTGAGACCTTACTTCTAGAAAAGTCTAGGAGAGCATTAAATAGACATGTTGGAGAAGATGAGAACCTCACGTGCCTGAGCGCATACGCCGTGGCACTAGGTCGGGTGATTTAGACCTGTTGTTTCACTTAAACTGATAAAGCACCAAGAGGCCGAGGTTATTTCCAGTGTTCAGATGAGGAACTTGAATCTCCACATCTTAATAACCTGCTGTGGTCAACCAGGTAGTTAAGGAACTGGACATTGACATACAATACACCTGAGGAAAAAAGAGAAGCAATATATGGTGGACATATAGAATTGCTATATATATATATATATTATATATGTCTATATAATATATATAATGTTCATGTCTGAGCTTTTATGAAGTGAGTGTGCCCATGTAACCCTGAGTCATTTTATGTTTCTAATCATTTTCTTCAGAAGTTTCTGTGGTTTTTCTAACTATTGGTTACTAATGAAACTTTTCTTAGAGGATGTCTCCCGAGAGAAAGCAACTTCCAGTTTTCATCCAGAAGGAATTCTGTCCTCCCCAAACACCGGGCATTGCATAATTAGGGAAATTCCGCACCTCACTCTGCAGCAGCGTGTCTTCTTTTTTTCACTGGAGAAAGAGACCTTAGCTGCGACCGTGTGACAGGCTGGCATATGCCTCACTCCCACAGATGTTCAGGGAATGAAGAGAAGACATACACTTTTTTTAAAAAAAACTTGGTCAGTGTTTTTACTGAAGCTGGTCTCTTAGTGTAAATCTGCCTGTTTCTGCAGACAGTCATACTTCTCACCACCAGCACCAAAATTCCGGAAGCACAATCCCAACGGAAGCATCCCAGAGCAGAGACAGGCGCCCGGTACAGGACAGCAGCTCAGTGCATTTGTGATGATGGAGGGAAGAGTGTTTTCCCTCGTCCCAGTCTCAAAATATTGTACTTAACAAGCACTTCACTTTGACCTGCTTCCTGTTGCCACAGAGGATGGGTCCAGACTGGTGTCTAGGTTCTTCTCTGCAATGAATAAGGAACTGGATGCCATGGTCAGGAAACCATATGATCTCCGTGGGAGGCTTGAGCCTACCAAGGGGAACAGCCCAGCGCCGAGGGCTTCAGGTACAGGAATTGAAAATGCTCTGACAGGGCCCGGCAGGATGGCTCGGTGGTCTAAAGCGCCTGCTTGGGAAAGCTTGGGCGGCTTCGGGGACCGCGGTTCGATCCCCGGCACCACATACTGCGCCAGCCCTGCCCTCGGGGTGGGCTGAGCTGGCCATAAAAATAAGTGAATAAACAAATAAAGGTTCTGAAACAAAGATAAATAAATAAATAAATAAATAAATAAAATGCTCTGACAGTTCTGGGTGCCCCTCACTGGGGTCTTACAGAGCATGACAGGACACATGGTCAATAGGGTGCTGGGTCCTGTCAGCTGCATCTGAGGCGCTCAGCCCTCCCCGTCACTGACACTGTTACACTTCACCTATGAAATGCAGTCCACATGCGCAAACTAACGGTGGGTTCTGGGTGCAGGTCATGCCAACAGGTCTGGTGCGTGTGTGTCCTTCTTTTGGAATTTTTTTAAAAATAAAAAATAGAGGAGATTTTATTAAATTCTTTACATTGCTACTCCATCTTTTGTCTTATTGGAAGTTTTTAATCAACTTGTCTTAATTTGTCCAGCTTTTTGTTTTAAAAAGTATTTTGTAAATGTGTCACAGACATGTGGAACAGAACCCTACTTTTTGTAGAGGACTTCATTCTGAATAAAGTCATAAGTTTTCCAGTAAGTCTCCACTGGGTTTTCTGATAACATTACAAAAACAGGCCCATCCCTGTCCGTGAGAAATGGGCTGCACCGATAGGTGTCCTTTCAGTTCATCCATGCTTCCGTTCATCTTGCCACATGGAATTCACATCGCAGTTCTCAAGGGCTTCATTGCTCCAGCATCAAAAGACCGCCCGCCTCATAGACAAGGCTCTCCCTCCTCTGGCACTGTGTACATGCGCTGCAGGACTGCCTTCTCACCGCAAGATTCTGCTTCTGCGTTTGCAAACATTAACTCATCCTTCTTTTGGTTGCTCCATTTCTTCTTTTTTTTTTTTTTTGTGGGACCAGGGTTCAAACTCACGACCTTGCACTTGCCCAGCAGGCACTTGTGCCTCGGAGCTATCTCCCCAGCCCCTCCATTTCTTCTTAGAGTTGGTTTTTCCTGCTTCCACAAATGTCTTACTAGTGAGAAGACAGAAGTAGCCCTTCCCACATGGCGTGCCAGTGTTGCGTGGCTCTGCTAACTCCTGCTGAAGCTGCTGGTGCATGCGCAGAGCGAGGTGTGGAGGGACGCGGATGAATCCTGCTCTTAGCAGAAAGCCCACGGGTTTGGCGGTGTCATTCAAAGCTCGTCCAACTGCCCCTCCACGCTCTTTCTACAGTTCTTCTGACAACAGTTTAGAATCAACTCTTTGATTTGTTTTGCATACTGGGTAGCTACCCTTTCTCTCAGTTACATGTAAGAGACTTAGGAAACCAAACATCTCATCTTCATCCGGGTCACCATCACTGTCCTCTGAAAGATTCGTTTGCTTAATCGCGCTCCCGATATGGCTCTTTTTGAGGGAGGAGATCTGTCAGTTCTGCAGTATTTACAGGAGCCTTTCGGAAAAGCTGCTGCGGTGATTTCTTAATTCCATCACCATCGTTATTTGTGATGGAATAAGCCTCCAATTCCATATTGACTTCCTCGTCAACAGCCTCGTAATCTCCGTCCTCTTCTTTGTGACTGTCTCCCTCCTTATCTTCCTCCTCTTCCCGTCACCGTGCAGGCCTGGGTTCCCCGAGGCTGCGGAACCCCACGGCCTGCAGCTCTCTGTTTTGGCCCTGGAGGCCATGTTGCTGCTCCTTTTTTTGGAATTTTAGGATCTCCCTGGACAGGCTTGGAGACCTTTGTTTTACTTATCTCTGCTTTGTGTCACAAGCCTTAGGAGCCTGGGACAGCAGCTGGCCCCCAGGCGTGAGCCAGGTTCAGGGGCCTGGTCCTGCCGTGAGGGGGAGGAGCGGCCTTGGGGTCCCAGCTGAGTCCTCTTCTTTAACTCTTCACCCCCCCCCACACACACACACCTTCAATCCATTTCTGGATCTTGTCATTTAGGTCTACTGATCACAGTAATCTTCATTCGTTTTCTTTTTGTTTCTGGTTCCATTTATTCCAGATGTTTAATCTCTTGTGCTTACTTACTTTTTTTTTTTTTCTTTTTGAGACAGGGTCTTGCTATGCAGTTCAGGCAGGGCTTGAGCTCCCCTTGTAGTCCAGCTGGTCTCGAACTCACAGTGATCCTCCTACTTCAGCCACCTGAGTGCGGGGATTACAGGCATGCATTCATTCTGGCGCATTCATTCTCTGTAAGATACGGTATTCTAGGGATGCTTCTCTACTTTCCACATTTTGTACAGTGCTCCCTCCCTCAGAAACTGATGTGTAATGGAAAAGGAGCGATGGTGGAGTAGAGCGACTGCAAGTTACCCTGACCTCCTTCTTTGTGTCAGTCTTTTCTGAGTTGTATTTATTTATTTCTTATTTTAAAGAGGAAAAAAAACAATAGAAATGATACAGAATTTCAAAACAAGACAATGGGAAATTAGCAATGGCTATTATATTACCTATTGTTATCCTCAAAGTAGTCACTCAGATTATCAGGCACAGGCCTGCAAAATCGACCAGACCATACGAGCGAGCGCTGTTTCTTTCACCAAACCAACAGAAATAGCAGTACTGTGACCTCAGCTGTCTTGGGCGTATGTGTACTCCGCTGCCCTGCCCTTCCTTTCCCTTTTCCTTCTCCCGGTTGCTCTTTCCTGTCGAGCTGCCCTTTTCCCTTTCACAGTATCTGTTGTGCCTTTTGGATCTTATCTGCTCTTTCAGTTTCTTACACTAGGAAGATAATACAGTGTTTACATGTGAGTCTGACTTATCTCCCTGATAACAATATCTCTGGTTGCATCCATTTACCCATAAAAGCCTCTGGTTTATCTTTCTTTATATCTAAGTAATATGCTACTGTACAAAGACAGCACATCTTTTTTTATGCACGCCTCAGTTGGTGGGCATCTGGATTATTTCTAAGACTCAGCTATGACGAATTGGGCTGCTATAGACACGAGTGCGTGTATGTTACTGTGGTATGATGTTTTCAGTTCTTCTGGAAAAAACCTAGAAAGAGAATATTTGCTGAATTTTATTTGTTTATTCATTTATTTTTATGGCCGGCTCAGCCTGCCCTGAGAGCAGGGCTGGCGCAGCATGTGGTGCCGGGGATCGAACCGCGGTCCCTGCAGCTGCCTAAGCTTTCCTAAGCAGGCGCTTTAGACCACTAAGCCATCCTGCCAGCCCTTTGCTGAATTTTATAGATTAATTTTTGTTTGTTTTTGGGAGAGGGCTTCGCTGTGTGGTTCCGGCTGGCTTCGGAGTCCCCAGCCTCTGTTCAGTTTCCTGAGTACCAAGTCACACTCCTCACTATTTGCTAGAAGAATAGTACCAGTATCTGAATATCAGCCCCACAAATAATTGCCAACAGTGCATCAGCACGGCTGAGATGCTAAGGATGCAGCGTTACCCAGGAGCCCCTGGGTATAACAGGGCTCAGACTCATAAACCAATAGTTACCGTCTTAGCGATGTGTGTAGGCTAAGCTGGCCAGGGGTCTCCCAAGAATGCGGATAGAGCCAAGGGTCCTGGACAGCACACCATGGGCCAGGAAGACAACCTCTGCCTTACTTAGCAGGGACATCCTGATGGTGTTGCCTGTAGGGACAGAACTGCAGAGGAACAGGAGAGGCTGGGGCTCAGTTCCAGCCTGACTGGGAGCCGCAGAAAAGTTTATGCAGGGGAAAGACATATTCGGTTTGTCCCTAGAAATGCCATTTTGGTCACCTTCTAAGGACTCAAAGAGAGAAGGACAAACACAGAGCCCAGTTTATAGTGGTCAGGCTTCCTAGCTGGGCAACGGGCCTGTAATCCGGCCCCTCTTTCCTTCCCAACTTCTTCTTCACAGTTTTCTGTAAACACTGCAGTTTCAATCCCTGCTCCTTCTTCGTTCTGCCAAAGCACTTCCCCTCTCCCTAATCCCTGGTCCCTCATCCCTTGATCCCTCCTAATTTTCTGACCCCTCCACCTCTTGCATCCTCACAGCCATGATCCCACTTGCCCTTCCTTCCTAGGAACTGTGACTTTGCTGTTTATTTTCCTGTGGTTCTGGTTATCACAACAGAGTTACACAAGGAAGAATCTAAGATATGTTTACTTCAACTGATGCTTTTTAAAAAATGACCCAGGTAGAGGTTTTTCTTTTTTTTTTTTAATACCTTCATCCCTGTCCTGAAATGGAGATAGCCACAAGGGATTGCTGGAATTGTGTAATTTCCTGGAAACTTTTCTCTCCATATAGGGTGAGCTCTGAAATCCTACCTATCGTTGCATTCTATTAGCTTACAAAAACTGTCATCCCTCTTAATAGTGAATTCTTCAGCGGAAAGCAAAGTTTGTTTCATTTATTTTTATTTCAATATGAAACCATCTCAGCCCCTTTTCTAGTAGTTTAAAAACAGCCACGGTCCGAGGACAGCGGTGACGCAGGGGTAGGAGAAGTCAGAGATCTGGGATTGGAGAGGCAGGGATGGGCTGGGGACAGTGGACACCGAGGCGAAGTCAGGTCTCCAGATTTCTTATTGCTACACAGCGGTAGTAATAGCACGCGGCCTCTGCAGGGAATTTTCTCACAGTGTAGTTCTAGACACAGAGCATCAACTTCTCCTGAAAATTTGTTGGAAATTCGTGGTTGTGGCTTCTGCCCAGAACTGGTGAGTCAGAAACCATGGAGGCAGAGCCCGGGACAAAGACTTGTGGGCCAGAGCTCCAGAGCTGAAAGGGAAGATCTTCTGAGGAGCTGCATCGAAACCTGACTTTGTTTGTTCCTCTTCTCCTGTTTTTCTGCCCCCAAGTAACAACGCTAAAATCACAAAAATCAGGCATTTTATGACTGGATTTGAGAAGTGAAATAACAAAGCTAAACTGTAATCTAAAAATATTGACTGTCTTTATTTACAATTCTAGAATCAGCCAATATTGGCTTCTATAAGAAATATGCTACCTTGCTTCAAAATAACATTTTAATCCTGAGGGAATGCAGAGGACCTTGTCAGATACAAAAGTTACATTTTTTGTTATATAGGTCTAGCTTTATCTTGGACTTAACCATCCAGCAGAAAAGTATAACCACAAAGTACAAAAAGTAAAGCCATATTAATATGCTGAGCTGTAAAAGGCTCAAGTCAACAATTTCTGACATTGCCAGTTCTGCTGATAACCCAGTTATGGGCTATTGGACTAGATTGGGCTATTTTGCTGAATTTACACACCTACAATATTTGAATAGAAAAGGAACACCCATCTCTGACAAAATAAATAAAGGTGGATATAAATGATGGACCATTTTGTAGTGAAAAAGTATATATATCTGTATGTACAAAATGGGATAGACACACAACTATGTTCTCTTAGTTCAATGAGAAGATTTGTACCAATAGCATTTTTTTTTTTTTTTTTGGTGGGACCAGGGTTCGAACTCACGACCTTGCACTTGCCCAGCAGGCACTTGTGCCTCGGAGCTATCTCCCCAGCCCCTGTACCAATAGCATTTAGACAAGATATCATGTCTGTATCTTGTCCTCTGAACAAATACTACAAAGACAATATGCAATGTATTAATTATTATAACTGCCCTACTAACCTGTTTTGAAACTGTCTCATTGCTATTGCTTTTTTACTAAAATTAATAAAAATATTAATTTTTTTAAAAAAAGAAGAAACAGAAAGGTTTAATAGACGTACTAGATAAAAGATTGAATTAGTAATGGTAAAACACTTGCAATAAAGAAAAGCCCATGAAAAAAAAAATAATTAAATATCTGCAGAGCAGCTTAGCGGCGGAGCACTTGCCTAGCGTCCGTGAGGCCCTGGGTGCAGCCCCAGCTCCTCCTCTGCAAGAAGGAAGCAGCAAAGTGTTCTGACAGGGCTGCTAAAAGAAGTTGGTCTTATGGACATAGAAAAGCTGAAATAAAGGAAGCAAAAACTAAGAACAAAAAAGTCATTGGTCATTTCAAACTTCTTTGTAAAATGGGGACAAAGAAGAAAGGAGAAAACATAAAGGATCTGATTGCTTCAGGTCCCGTGGCTGCAGGGATTAACGCAGAGTGGACATCGCTATCGCGCTAGTCAAAACTGGCCTGCTTGGAAACTTTGACTGTTGCTTCTTACTCTACTGATTTCTTAGGTCAGATGATACCTTGGTGCTGTTTGGCTACATTAACTTTAGTAAGAGTGACTCCATTTTAATTTGGTATGCTAAAAAATGTCTCTCATATGCACCTGTCCTATATATATTTTTTTAACTTCTTTTCCTTTAGGCGGATTAAACACTTACTTAAATCTTTTATTTATTTATTTATTTATTTATTTATTATTTTCATTCTTGTTTCAGAACCTTTGTTTGTTTATTCACTCATTTCTATGGCCGGCCCAGCCCACCCCAAGGTCAGGGCTGGCGCAGCATGTGGTGCCGGGGATCGAACCGCGGTCCCTGAAGCCGCCCAAGCTTCCCCAAGCAGGGGCTTTAAACCACTGAGCCATCCCGCCAGGCCCCAACACTTACTTAAATCTTAAGACTTTGCTTTGGTACAGGGCCCGAGGTTGGTCAGGATCCTGCCGTACCTGTGTGATTCAGTGCTCACAGCTGTGCAGACGCCTTCTCTGTAAACGAGGGGTCATGGAGCCGCACACGGCCATGAAATCACGTCCCATAGGACACCAGTGTGGCTTTGCTTCTCACAGAAATCTGCAAGTGGGTTCTCTACAGACCAATCCCTTCTCCACAATGATTTAATTAACCAGCAGATGTTATGTTTGAAGATGTGTAGATAAATGGGTAAGTGTGGTTTATACCTGGCTGGGGGAGCCTTGTGGTTGCTGTTCTGTTTTGTTTTCTGAGACAGGGTCTTGTTGTATAGCTTAGGCTGGCCTTGAACTCATAATCCTCCTGGCTCAGCCTCCCAAGGGCTGGGATTATAGGCATGCACCACCATACCTGGCTTTGCAGGGTTTTATTTCAATATAGAAACTGAGTAACACACTTCCATCAGCGCGTTCACTCACTCAGCATCTTGCTCTCACTGTGTGTTAGGTATTAGACATGGATAATATTGCAGTCAGAGAACAAGAACAAAAGTGCTTACCTTTATGAGGCAAGTTGGATGAAGAAGGTGACACATAAGCTTTTCTTCTTTAAAAACTGTTTTTCAGGGTGTAGTGGTGCATGCCTGTGATCTTAGCACACGTGAGGCTGAGGCAGGAGGTGGGAGGATGGCCATGAGTCTGAGGCCAGACCACACTGTAAAGGGTTCAAGGCCAAGCTCGACTATGGGGCAAGACCCTGTCTCAACTACAAAAAACAATCTGCAAAAAATTTGTTTTTAATTGGTAGGTAACCTATAAGCACATGCAACTTAAGTGCATAGCTTGCTCAAATTTACATATCTCCATACTTCTATAATCAATATTTATGTCAAGATAGAGAATCTTCGCAGTCTCCCAGAAGGCTGCTTTGTTTTCTCTCCAAAGGTAACTGCTCTTCTGATTTCTATCGGTGTAAATCAGTTCTGCTGGGTCTGGACACTTCACACAGACGGCACCATGTGGACTGCATGGCTTTTTGTTGCTTTTCACTCAGAATTTATCTGTAAGATTTACCCTGCTTGCTCCATATATTGTTTATATTATCTTTCATATTTATAAATTCACAGTAATTTTTATAAGCTCTCCTAGATATCTTCTTTTGAGATACTGGGAGTAAAGTTTCCATGATTTTTTATTTATTTATTTATTTATTTGTTGTCTTTTTTTTTTTTTTTTTTTTTTTTTTTTTAAA
>PVJA010032146.1:0-24345 GCA_004027025.1 Myocastor coypus
AACTCGCACCAATCCTCCTGCCTCAGCCTCCCAAGTGCTGGGATTACAGGCGTGTGCCACCACGCCCGGCTATTATATCCCTATCTTTTAAAGACAGAAAATCATAATATTTATTACAGGCACCATGCATTCTGCTACATGTTTTGTATATATGACCACACTAGATTTTCAGAATGATTCCATTATTGAAGGAAGTTCCTCATACTTCACAAACAATGAAGATGGAATACAGAAAAGACACCTCACTGAAGTTGCACCCCAGGAAAATCCTGAGCCCGAGCGCTCCCTGTCCTAGCCATCGCTGTGTGCTGCCTCTTACTTCAGCTATTCCTGTTCTGCTATCAACTGTCTCTAGTCACGTCCCCCAAATAGCATTCCTGCTTTCCTACTGTATGTAGGTCACTATTTGGGCAGTGTCACGGCCACCTCAAAGACAACACTTGCCAACTGGAAGCCATCTTCGGCTTGATCCCAAACCTGTGGCATTCTTCATGTCCTGGAATAAATGCTTCTACCTGTTTGGTTGTCCAAGTCAAAAACTTGAGTATAACTTTGTTCTTTCACTGAGAGCAAATTGCTGTAGTCTCCTATTAGACTGATTCCAATCATGTTACTTTCAGTTACACACAGAGACCTCACCGCCCACTCACCGATCCTGATTTATCTGTGACTGTCACTTCTCTGTCTTCAGAGGCTCACCAGTGTCATCAAGATAGATTTGCTATCATCTAATAAGCATAAAGCTTATCTGGTCAAGCTCCAGTGTAAGGCGTTAGCAGGAAATATGCTCTGCCGTGTGGGCAACACGTAGACCCACCCGCTAGCACGGGCATGTAAGGACGCAGCAGGGAAGCCGAGGAGTCCTGCTCCCCTGAGGCCACCTCAGGTCTCTGCTCACAGCACGCGCTGCCTCCTTGGGAGCCCCCTGACGTCTCCGCGGATCCTTGTGCTCTCTGCCTAATGTGCTCTTTTTAGCAATTTAGAGTCATTTCCCAACGGAAGTTCCTTGATATAGCCAATAGAAACACACAAAGCATCTCGTTTGCTAAATTTGTCTGTAGAATTTCCACCTGAGATAGATATATTGTTTGATCTCTGGTCTGTTAAAAGCTCTTTATAATTGTGCAACAGAAAACAATTTTCATGTAAGGTCAGTTTCTAAACTCTGCTGACAATGGATTATCAACTTTGTTCTAGGGCTTAATACTAATCAGAATCTCACAACATTGAAATTTAGTGGACATTTAAAAAGTTTCTGTGTGGTGGGTGACCACTGAACTGTGCAACATAAATTTAGATAATTAAACCTATTAAGCTAATTAATGATGACAGGCACCATTTTACTACTACTTCCGTAGACTATGCTGCCTATTTATATTTCATTAAATATGTCATGTCTCAAAACCAGAATTATGGAGGTAATTGAGGCACTGTGCTACACTCAAGTGTCTTGGATAGAGACTGTAGCTGAATCTAAACTGTAATTGATATGCTCACAGCAAACCTATGGATCTACAAATCCCTCAGGACTTACTTACACTGAAAGAAGTAGCATCTTGCTCACTCACTCCTAATTCCTGGACTCTAATCTGGTTACTGGTCGCACAAACAGCCGACTCCATCAGGCATACTAATGCCATCCCAGGAAGTTGGCAAGAGCAGAGCATGCTACTCCCTGCCCTGGGACGGAATTAGATATGCCGCTGTGGCTCCCAGCCAACTCTGTGAAGGTTGTCCTGGAAAGTGCCCCTCCCTGCAAAGAAGGAATGAAAGAGAACAAAAATAAGCAGCACTACGTGGACTCATAAAACTTGTCACAATCTTTGGAGCATGGTGTATTTGGTGATTCATGGGGTCTCCAAGCCTCACCAGGTCAGAACAAGAAGCACCATGCAGAGCGGTCGTTGTGTGGCCTCAGAACCTGCGCAACAGCACCGTCCTTCTGGTGGAAGGACTGGAGTGGCGCGGCACCCCCACGGGAGCCCACACCCGCACCAGCAGGGGCCAAGCGGTACTTATCGACAGAGCAGTAGAAGTTGTTAGTTTTACTTTATATTTTATCCAGACACAAAGACGGTGTAAGACTCTCTTTCTCCAGAAATTTTTTGAGAGATAATTTGTTCAAATTTCTCTCCCTATGGATCGAGCCATCAACAGAAAAGGAAAAATACAGCTTCATCTCCCCACTTATTCTAACCCTTCACAATTTTGCAGACAGTTGTGATTAAGTAATTTTCCTTCAACTGTCTCTTTTCTATAATTTATTCACAGTTAAAATTCACTAGATTTCTGCTTTGTGTATTCTAAACACAATACTTTCACCTTTCTGATGGGTGACCTGATTAGAAATCACTTAATTACTTAATGGAAAACAGGGCTTTGCATACCCAGAGGTGGACTGAGATGATTTCTGGAAAGACAGATTAATCAGCCCCTGATTCTACCTCATCAGCTGCTAGAGCAAGACCGATTACTCTGATGATCCTGTGTCTGCACAGGGAGAGGTTATTAACTGTAATGCCAGGAAATCACTGGGCAAAACTTCTCAGTGATTGTACCACCTACAATCAAGCCCCCAAATATAAAATATACATCTTTACAGAAGAAAAATTCAGAATTCTCTATTTTTTGGCTATTAAGAAACATTGATTGCCTGTCTACAGTGTGCCATAGCCTTTAGGAAGTACTGAAGAAAAAATTAGAAATGCAACATAGCCTTTGTCTTTGACTAGGGCCTGCTGATGGAGACAGAGATTAATCAAGGAGTCGTGAACATTCCCATGCGTAAGAGTAGAACTAGACGAAGTTCAGAGTGGAGCAGAGGTCAAGAAGTGTTTTTTTTTTTTTTTTTCTGAAAGAAGTAATGACTCAACAGAGAGCTGAAGGAGAAGATATTTAAGCAAAAGGGAACAGACTTCCTAAACAGGAAGCATCTTGTGCCTAGGCCCTTGGGCAGCTCAAATCGTGGTGTGGTACATCAGTGAGGCCCAGGGCTCAAGCAGCAAGGAAGGGGAGTGTAGCTTAGGTTAAAGCTGTAGATTTTCCAATAGGATCTAGGCATTGCAACAACTTAGAGATCCTCCTAAAATTTTGGTCTTTATCTGATGAGTAGTGAAAAGCCACTGAAGTGTTTTAGGTAATAGGAAACCTCTAGAATACTTGAAGCTAAAACATAGGCTAAGTCATGTTCCCCTTTCAGCTGCACACTTCAATGACCTATCATAGTCTACAGAATAAACTGTCAACTTTCCCTGCACTATTAGAACCTTCTGTGTTCCCTCCTCATGCTTTCCCCTGGCCCCACCTTCTCCTGCATTTTCCTACTTTGGCACACACTTTGGGTCCTAGGCCTTGGCCATCTCATCCACTGAGTCTGCTGAAAACCGCCTGGGATTCTGTGAGCTCTGCATGCTTTGTGTCTTCAGCCTGAATGAACGTGGTCTTTGAAAGCAGTGGTGATGTCTTATTGATGTGAGTCCCCAGTGCCTAGAACAAAGTCAGATGCATATGAAACTTTAACAAATGCTGTGGATAAATGATCGGATGAGTGCTTTTACTGCTTTATTCATCTGTTGAAATTCTGCACATTCTTAAAATATGAATGCAAACTTACTTTTCCCATCAGCTGTTTTCCATTAATTGGAATGGATTTGTCTTACCTGTGTACCAACCCAGGCCAGGCTTATCCTGGTGTTTATATGATCCACATAAAATAACAAATTCAGGAAAACACAATCTTATCCCCAAACCCCACTAACATATTTGAGTAGTTAGGTGGCTGTAACTGCTGGCAATCTATTTGCATTAGAGGTTATGAGAGAATTAAGTCCAAGGGAAAAGTCAGGCGGACAAACCAACTCCAAAGTCCCAGAGGAGGATAGCAATTCTAAGAGCAAAGCAACAAGTCTCATAAAAACTCTTGGCCTGACCTCTAAGGCTCCTGTCTGAGTGTTGTGGGTAGGTACCTAGAATGAACATTAGGCACTGGTATAATTAGGAAGAACCGTTTCTTGGACACTTCCAACACTGGGGAACAGAAGCTTGTCATGGGGCAGCAGCATCGGGCCCAAGCCTTATGAACCTGGAGTTACTCCTTTCCTATAATGGTCAACAACAAAGAAAGAAGTCTAACACTAGACACACCAAACCAAGCAACTTTTGGAGTTGGAGTACAGGTAATAAAACCCATGACACTGGAGCTAAGTCTTTTTGATGAGTATTACTTTAAGCCTGATGGAGACATTGATTCTACCATGACTGGGTTGACCTGGGGAAAGCAAACACTGGTGAAATCATCTTACATTACCAAAATTAAAGCGTTCTACAGGACAAATGTCTCCACTCTCAGGAGCTATGATCTGAACTGTAATAGTGTCCCAGCCAATCAGCACAAAGATCCTCTCCCCATCTGAGTGTTCCCAAAGAGGCTTCTTGCTGGTTTCCTTACACGAGTCTGCTAGATAGGATCACCACAGGGCATCAGCCTTGGCTGCCCTTCATCACTCAGCTTTCTGCAGAGCACAGCAGCCAGAGCACTTCCACACCCAAGTCTCCTTGGGAAGGCCAGTGTCCACCCAGGCGCTGCCCTGCAGATGTGCTCGAAGCTCCCAGTCCTCTGAGTGCTAGGTCTTTATTAGAGTTGACTGCACAGGACCAAGGCTAGTGGTGGACATGGCAGAGGATATATACTTTCCAAATTTTGTGTCACAGTTTGTCACTCAGTCTCTGAAACATCTGTACCTAAATTTAGCCAATGATGAAGTGTCTCAAACACTTGAATGCTTCTTCTCTTGACTCCTGTAAGCAAGAAGCCCAGACCACCCTGAGTGAAGCAAAGAAAGCTCTTGAGAGGGCTGCTGCGTTGACTCTGTTGGCAACATGAACAATTACTCTTTAATAATTTAATAATAGAAGTATGAATTGCTCTTCAGTGCTGCACAAAACGAAGAAGAAGAAGAAGAAGAAGAAGAAGAAGAAGAAGAAGAAGAAGAAGAAGAAGAAGAAGAAGAAGAAGAAGAAGAAGAAGAAGAAGAAGAAGAAGAAGAAAAGAGCCAGGCATGGTGGTGCACACCTGTAATCCCAGCACTCGGGAGGCTAAGGCAGGAGGATCGGTGCGAATTCGAGACCAGCCTGGGCTACAAAAGTGAGCTCAAGGCCAGCCTAGCTGCATAGTGAGACCCTGTCTCCAAAAGACAAAAAAAAAAAGAAAGAAAGGAAGGAAGGAAGAAGAAAGAAAGAAAGAAAGAAAGAGAGAAAGAAAGAAAGGAAGGAAGGAAGGAAGGAAGAAAGAAAGAAAGAAAGAAAGAAAGAAAGAAAGAAAGAAAGAAAGAAAGAAAGAAAGAAAGAAAAAAGAAAGAAAGAAAAGGCTCTGCAAGACCTTCTCCCTTGTAAAGAGGTAAGAGGTTTAGGGCCTGCTGATAAGGTGACATAAATACTTTAAGCAGACAAATTCCCACATTGTTAGGTTCTTCATGCACTGAATGCTTCCATGTGCCTGTACACACACACACACACACACACACACGTGGGTGCACATGCATGCATATTCACAACTCTGCCTCTCACAGGGAAAGGAAATAAGCAGGACTCTGGCCTCCGTACCCCTTTTCCTTCTTCTTCCCTGACATCCCTCACCCAGCCATCCGCACCAAGGACTTTTCTTTCTTAGGTACATAAGATTGGCTCTATTTGCTTGCATCTGAATAGAGACAGCCAGGTACTGAGTGTGTGGAGGAGTGTTGCTCTGTATTTCCTGCTGATCCACACCACTTGGGCTGCACAGAAATGAGCATACATGTGTATGGGAGGTTGTTTACAGACAGTTGTTGAGTTGTGTATTACAGTCAGTGAATAGGCTAGGTCAGCCAAGCAGCTTAGCACAGAGGGGAAACCTGTTTACTGCAGAGTAGTTTTGAAATTGTGTAAGATCCTCCCTGTGTCATACACTGACATGCTGAATAGCACTAGGCAAATCTTGCTAAGCATCATTTTTTGTTGTTGTTGTTTTTGTTTTTTGGTTTTGAACTTTTTCAACTTTTCTTATTTTGGAGATTGTTTTTTCCCCTATACCCCTCAAATAGTTCTCAGGACAAAGACCATATCTTGATATGCAAATATACAATCCATGACCTCCCTTTTGAACTACATTTTAAATTCTATATAAATTGTAGAATAGAAAATGCTATCTTATGTCAAAGAAAACTTAGCAGCAAGAATGAAATTGAAGAAGTCTTTATGGGGAGAAAAGGGTGCTCCTTCCATGTTCTTAAATTATGCCCTTGTAAGCGACTGCCCCACGCATAAACAAGGCATGCTTGTGAATAGGTGATACAAGTGAGACACATGTGCACACGTGCACATCACAGGGAACGAGAGGCCTAGATATGGGTGTGCAACACAGTGGACCTACAGGTGTGGTCTGCATCCTCCTTGTGAAACTAATAAATAGTTTGGTCAAACTTTGCACACAATGGAAAAGAACTCTCACAGAAAGCACCTCATTGGTCCTTCCTGCTGCCAAGTGAAAGAAGAAAACTCCAGAGTCCTAGTACTAAGGTAGAGCAGAAAGCCACAATAGTGTTCACATTTTTTGTGGACCTAACATATTAACCTGCTAACCACTGGGATTTTCTTTCTAGGATTGCTGTCGTGTTTTCAGTTAACTCTCCTACATTCTGAAATACATTTGTAAAAGTCAAGACAATTATGATTTAGCAGCTTTCTCCAGATGCCCCTTTTGGAAGGAACTACTTTTATATGGCAACATTCCTTAGAAAGTCACAAGGGCAGGGAGGTCAAGTGAGCAAAATTGGAGCAGAAGGAGATTCTCCCTGCCTACCATCTCCACAGGTGAGCTCTGCACACATAGGGCTCCATTGTGAGCTGGAAACCTAAATATTTTGGTGCACACATTCTAAGCATTTGGTGAGCTGACGTTTACAGCGCAAATGAGGATCAAAATATATATTAGATATTGTGAAATAGGAAAAATGTTCAAGTAGAAATGGGAAATAGGGAGGGGAAGGAAGTAAGGGGAAAGAATAAAAGATAACAGAAAAAAATGGAAACAAAGCTTTTGTAAAGAAAGAGAAGAAGAGAGGTTGAAGGGCAGGAAGGGAAAGGAGAAAAAGAAGAATCAAGATGTATCATGTACAGGTACAAATTCTGTCTGGTGAATGTCTGCATTATGTATATCTAAAACCTACCAAGAAAATTAATTTTAAAGTTAAAAGTGACCAATTTATTTGTCAAGAAGGTGAAGAATGATTTAGATTCATATGCTACAGCTTGTAAAATCTATTAGAAGGTATACAAGTGCACTTTTGGATATTGGGCTTTTGCCCTGAAGATTTCTTCCCATTCTGGCAGAAGATGAGAAAACAGTTCATGCTCTCACAGCTCTTGCTCCTGAGGATTTATGACTTTTATTTGGGGGTTCCTTTCAAGCTTAGAAGCCAAAGGATAGAGGGCTACCTTGAAATGCTGTTTCCAATCTAGTCTATCTTGGACTCTTTCACTCACTAGGCTTAAAGACTCTTGTTCACAAAGCTGCTATCCTTAATATTGAGAATGACTTGCTTCGTTTTATTCCATAAGCCAGAGAAAGGGTGACTGCCCCGAGGGACACATAATGTAGAGAATGTGCGTCCTCTCTTTACAGTCTCAAATTCAGAAAAATTATTACTCTAAAAGACAGTGATGTTAAGCTCAAGTCCCTATGTTATAGAGCAATAATATCACTAAGCTTCTCTCCTGGAGGGTTAAGAATGTAAGTTTACAGACCAAAAATTAGAGAAAAGGAAGAGCTACAGGGACAGCCATTATTTTGACCCTAGCCCTCCGAGGTCAGTGAGGACTTAGGACATAAGAGAACCTGTGCTGTAACATCCTATAACTCAGTGGCTTCCCAAATTTTCTGTTCAAGGAGATTGTGGGGCCACAGGGAAAGGGACTGAAGATACATAGTGTACTAAAGGAGCATCACCTAGAGAGAAACCGTTCTCTCAGGTTTTCACAGAGAGCAAACTGACCAAGCAATGGCTGTGACTCATCCAGACGGCTGACAATGAGAACAGTTCTACAAAGCACTGTACATGGTTTCAAGGTAAATCCTGAGGGGATTTGACTGACCTTGGGAGATACAAAAGTTACATGTTTTGTTATACAGGTCTTGCTTTAACTTGCCTTTAACTGCCCAGCAGAAAAATTGAACTGTGAAGTATAAAAAATAAAGCCGGATGGATTAGTATGCTGAGCTGTTAGAGGCTCAAGTCAACAGCTTTTGAAATTGCCAGTTCTTAACCTAAAATAAAGCTTTTATCTCTGTGGGGTCAAAGTAAAGGGATTGAAAATTCTTAATGACTTTAAACTATTTTATCCAATGTATTTATTCAGATATTAAAGCTCAAAATACCACTGCTTGTAGTCACTGTAGTAAATAGTTTTAATCCAGTTTTCAATTCCCCCTGCTTTTTGAATTTGTTCTTTTTATTTATTTATTTATTTTTATTTTATGCCTTTGGTATAGGGTCTCACTACACAGCTCAGGCTCGGAGCGATCTTGTCTTCAGCCTCCCCAGTGCTAGGATTACAGGCATGTACCACCACAGCCAGTCTTGATGGCCAGCTCAGGGTGCCTAGGGGGCAAGGGTAGTGTGGCACGTGGTGTGGGGAATCAAACCCAGATCCCTGCACTTTAAACTTGCACTTCTAAGGGTCGTTATTTCCATGGGGAGTGATGGGAAGTACCAGTTTTTAAAGGCTGGTATCCAGCCAGAGGGTGCCTGGGCTCCTTGGTGCTCACACAGGCTGCCCTGGCCTGTCTGGTTATTGCTGGACTGTTCTTTGTAGGAAGAGCTGGGTGTGTAGAGGGTTAAGGGGCAGTAGCAGTGCTATGCAATTTTGAATTCTGTCTTTGTCACAGCTCTGTTTGGTAAATATTATTACCTGCTTTTATTTGCCGAGAAAACTAGGGCTCAGAGCAGTAATATAATTATCTTGAGGGAACAAAACTAGAGTGAGGCCAGCTTTGCTTACAGCTCTCCTCTCCAGACCACTGCACACCCTAATCCGACATGTTGCTTTCCAGTGCTGCAGAGTCTCTGCTGAAGGCAGCTTCAGGAACCAGCAAATTATGTGCAAAGCTTCTGCCCAGCCACGAGCCTCACATTGCTGCAAGACCTAGCTAGTGATTGGCTCCCGGAGCACGTCAGCCAAACCTGGCTCAGCACACTGCTTCTAGGCTTATTACAGTAAGCGTTCACTCCTGATTCCCGAGCTGGCTCTGGTACTGTGTCCCCAGGCTGGAGCCCCTCTGGCACCACAGGGTCCTTTGTTCTTCTTGCATCACTTGGAATCACTGCATACTGACTGCTCCCAAGTGAGGCCATTAGTTGCAGTCTATTAAAAGAAATTGCTAAATCAGTAAATACCACCAAGTCCATTCGCTGGACCCAATTTAGACAGCTTCTTACCCTCCCCTAACTCAAGGAGTAGAGGCAAGAAAATGGTGACAAGTAGCTTACTATAGCTACAACCCATCACACAAGCTGTTTTCTTCAATTTGTGATTTACAATAACTAAAACAGGATCAGTGGGCCCGACATCCAGTCACGTGCGTGTGCCCCCTGTGAGTGTGTGCAGAAGGTGTGCAAGCTCTTCACCTCCTTGCAGAAGCAGGGGAAAGAAGATATTACATGACTCAGTTTAAGAGATACTGTTGCTTCCACTTAGCATTCACTTTCAGCAGTTGACAAAGAAGAGGGGTAACTTTGTCTCTTCTATAACCTAGGTACTGTGCTGGGAAATTTCTTACATTCACGTTATCCTTAAGCTTTCACAGTAATTTGTGGTGGCTATTTTGACCTTCATTGTACAGGACAGGACTTCTCTCACAATAATTTTTTAAATGACTTATTGAGGGATGCGCTCAGTCACTGAAGCCTGCATTCGTGTAATACTCTTTGGAGCAAAAGAATCTTGTGGTTATTTACCGCACCCATATGCTTAAGAGGCAACTGGAGATATACACACAAGTCTCATTCTGGATAGTGCAATGATATATTATTGCTTCTTTCTTGCTGAGACTTCACTAAGAAGATTAAAAAAAAAAGCAAGACAATTTCACATGACAAAATGAGTACAACAGAGTTGAGAAATTTCATTACATCTGTAGGATTCAAAAGTAAGACAAAGAATTACAATTGGTGAAGTAGGAGAACAACGCCATCTTGAATGAGAGCAGGATTTGCCCACAACTTCGAGAGGCTGCAAATCAAAAGGTGGATGTACAAAGGTCCTATTGAAGTAAATTTCTGCAAAGAACTGTTGACCTCAGCTCCACCTCTCCATTGCCTCTAGATGCAAAACATGTCTGAGGTTTTGCCACTGGCACAGTGATCAGAGAGTTCTCTAATGGAACTGAATGAACGGTGAGGAAGAACTCGGGTATCCAGAGGGGTGGCCATGGTTTGGAGTTTTGAAAGGGAAACTATGTAACACAGGACCCACTTGATATTCTTTTATAAGGAATCACTCAAAAGATCATATACATGTGTACAAAAATCTGTCCACACAATAAAGACCAAAAAATCCAGCTGAAGGCCTACATCCTGATATCATATGAGTCTAGCTAAAGATCTATGGTTCATAACAGTGACTCTGACAAGTCAACTGGAAGCCTAGAGCCTGTGACAAAGTCTCATGCAGGCCTGCCTCACAGATCTGTGCTGGAAAGTCCCAAAGGTCAGTGGTGGAAGCTAGAAAGTCCATGGCAGCAGGCTGAGAGATCTGAAGAACTGAACTGGAGCCAGATAGCAATGCTCAAAGTAAGAACCAGAGCTTCCCCAAAATTACGACAGCCTTTCTCAGCAGCAGTGAGCTCCTGAGCTCCTCCAGTGATGAGGAAAGCTTGAGTTCCCATCAGGAAAGCCAAGATGACAAGCTTCTCCATGAGGCTGAGCAGGGCACCATCTTCCCCTCTGGAGCCAGGAAGTGAGTCCAACATGAAGATCAGAGATCCCCAAAGAGAATCACAGCCATTCTCATCAACAATGGAGTCCCCAAAGTCCTCCAGTGATAGGAACAGCCAAGTTCATTAGGAAAGCCATCATGCCGTGGGCCTCCAGCAGAACAGCCCAGGGAAACCCGCAGTACCAAGCACTCCCTCAGCCGCTCCAAACAGCTGCCCCAACAGCGTGCCAACAGCTTCTCAGTTCTGCCCCTTGTGCTGCTAGCACAACCTTCGGGTGGGCCCCCACAGCCAGAATCATGCTAGTTCAGTTCAACTGCATGTGCCAAGTTGACTGCTAGTTAGAAATCTACTAACAGGGTATTAGAACCCAGAGTACAGCTGGCTTCATTCTTCACCTGGGACTCACACTGTCTTAGTGGGTCCCATGCCACAGAGTGGGAAAGCCCACCATGGGTGGACCCGAGGGCCACCCAGAGGGCTCCTCCTGGGTCTACTGGCCTTACCTGCTCATTCTGATACCTGTGCAGAGCGCTGCCAGTCTCCAAGATAAATAAACACAACACTGTCTGCAAGAGGAAAAAGAGAACTCAGGGGATACTGCTCACAGCACAAAACTAATAGAATACTCTGAAGTAGTAAAAGCTATATGGCAAAAATAAGAAGGTGTTAGACTTGAAAAGGTATGATTGTGTGTCTGGGTGTCACTTCGTGGTAGAGGGCTCACCTAGAAGGCACCATGCCATGGGCCAGCCCCCTGTGCTCCCCCAGAAAAAGTGCACTTAAAGAACAAAAGTAACTTTTTAGAAATTGATGCTATTGAAATGGAATATTCTGGGCACATAGGATATGAGACTAAGTTGGGTGAAGTTTCTAAACAGTAGACTTAAGTGTAGTTAGGAAGAAAATGTGAGTAAAAAACCTAAGATGAATACTAGGAAATCTCCCGATGCCTGACACTGACAACAGTTCTACAAAGCACTGTACATGGTTCCAAAGTTAATCCTGAGGGGATTTGACCTTGGAAGATACAAGATGAATGTTTCGTTATACAGGTCTTGCTTTAACTTGCCCTTGATCAATCACCCAGCGGAAAAGCTTAATTACAAGGTATAAAACACAGAGCTAGATTAGTATGATGAGCTGGAAGAGTCTTAAATGAACAGCCTCCAACACTGCCAGCTTCACCAGTAACCCACTGCAATTATGGAACACTGGACTATGTATACATCTACTTTCTCTTAGTTCAAAGAGAAAAAAAAAATTTTTTTTCCTTAACAATATCAATTAGAAAATGTATCATGTCCACACCCAGTGCTTTGTATTACTATTGTGAGGACAATATGCAATGTGTCAATTATTGCAAACGTACTACTAATGTGTTGTGAAACTATCATATTGATATTTCTTATTAAAAGTAATTAGAGTGAGAAAAAATACTAGGAAATCTAATAGTTTATTAACAGGAGACCTAGAGAACAGAGGGAGGAAAATTGTCAAAAGCCACACGGATGAAGGGGGGGTAATCTTTAAGCACAGACAGCCACATGGTGTCTAGAGAAAGAAATACAGACGCCTCTCACCACATCATGGTGACACTTCGGCCCTGCCTGGCACACACATGTAACTCCAGCCATGCTAGAGGCTGAAGCACGCAGCTTGGGCAGCTGGCGAGACCTTGTCTCAAGATCAAAAGTGAAAGGTGCCAGAGCCACAGCTCAGCACTCTCTGAGTTCCATCCCCAGTACCAAGCGGGGGAAAAAAACCTAAGACAATGAGAGCTTTTATAACACCAAAGATTAAGAGAATGATTTAGGATTTTTTCAGAGAGAGGAGTGGAAAAATGAGTAGCTAAATCCCCATCCCTTATAAATTAAAACTAATTGCTCAATGTCTAAAATCTAAAAGCCAGATGTGAAAATAGAGCATGTTACTGAAGGCAACTACTAGAGAACTTAAAAAGAGAAATATTTGAAAATCTAGAATCTTTGAGTTGTTAGGTAGAAACAAGGGGTATGGGATTGTAACTTTTTATTGTCAGTGTAGAAGTATTCCTTTTGGTGATTACACACATATGTATGCATACACAAGAATGAATTTATAATGAAGCTATGTACAACTAACATTTACTGTTGTTAATGCATGATGTATATAGTTGTAAAACATATGCACCATTCTGTCACACACAGTGCGGCGCATGCATGCATCTGTACAAGTAACGCTTGCAGTGTACACTGCTGTCCCACTGGGAACAAGCACCTGCCAGGGTCACCACAACATGACACCTTAGCAAGGTTTTTTCTTGCCTGTGTGTACTGCAGTGTGCTCATAATTACTGTGAGTTTGATACATGGTCCTAAAATAGCAACCCAAAATGTCTCCTTGTGGCCTAGAATATAAGCAAACCTCTTACCAACACAACTCTCAATTAGTAGCTTATGCTGAGCTGAGCCAACAAGATATAAAAATGGTTGAGAACTGGAAACTTTAAGTTAAAAATATCTGGGATATATTGATCTTAATTGAGATTTTCTTTAAATAAATCCAAATTTGTGAAACTGGTTTGTGTGTGCGGGGAGTGAGCCACAGACAGGGAAGAGCATTTGCCTCCCCCTGCTGCTAAACGCGCTGAGAGAAAGAAACTTCTGGAAGCTGGTTGAATTATTCTGAGCCATGACAAACTCCTTTAGAGAAAAAGAAAGTCTCCTAATTGGTCCCTTTGCAGCGTCAAGGATTGATCTCAATGGGGAGATTCCACCAGGTAAGGACTTGAGTCCTGAATTCATGGTGGCAACTAGAACAGGTATGATCCAGAGGACCGGCGACATTTGGTAAAAAGTAGACTCAGGGTAAGGAAGAAAGAAGACTGAGAAACAGAAAAACAAAAAAGATCAGGTCCTCGCTCAGGGTGTGAGAGGTGCGGAAGGGCCCTGTAGTCCCAGGGAGCACCGACTCATTAGCAGGCACCGGCTGTTCGCGGCTTGCGTTGTTACTGGAGGTGTTTTTCTAAGCTTGGTACCTTTTTGATTGACTATGTGAAAGGCGTTTCTCAGAGTTAGGGCATGGTGCAGACTGTGCTAACTCAGAGGATAATTTCCCTAGAGGCGGATGAGCTGCAGGAAGATGAAAACCAAGGGTATGCAAGAAAAACCGTATCTGTGGAGAAATGACCGAGACACGACTAAGGAGTGAAGTTGGCGGGTAATACAGTAATTCAAAGACTGCAGGTGAAATTGGCCCCCTGGGAGAATGCGTTTGTCATACACTCAGTCAAGGAAGGAGCAAGAAGCCAAAAGCCAAAAGTTGTGGTGAAATGCTTTGGCTACAAAAGGAGCTACTATAAATATAGACGCCATGGGATAGAAGGAGCAGAGAGAAAAACAGCAATCCTGGATTCAGAGTAAGCTGCAGATTCCAGCACTGAGAAGCACTCCCAGGGAGCAAGGAAGAAGCCCTAGGCACAGGGAGATGCCTAGTGTAAGCCTAGGTATCTGCCCTAATTGTATGAGGATGGTAGCATTTTTTTTTTTTTTTTCATCCCAAGAATGTTCCCAGTGGTGGAATTTAAGGATGTAGCTTAGCTGCTAGGAGAGCCATCCCAGGACCCTCCTGAAGGTGAATAATCTGGAGGGACCTCAGGGTGGCCCCCCTAAAGGAAACCACCTGCCATCCACACCAGAATGGCAGGCCTCCCCTGCAGTGTGGGTGGAACCCTCTCACCAGGCAACTGGTCTCCAAGCCATGGCCATGGGAAAGGCCATAAAGTACCCTTGCATTGCCTAAGCCTCTGTCCTAGAAGATCAGAACAAGAGTTTCTCTTCACTGGCTTAGTGAACTAAGCAGCCACGTTGAAGGCCACCTGCCAAGGAATGGCGGGTGACTTCTTGGAGTAAGAGGAAATCCTCACACTGAGGTTGGCCTCCAGTCTATGTCCGGCACCAACCTGGGGCACCGAGGCTCACAGCCAGGTGGAAGTTAATGCCACCAGCAACCTGAACAAGCCTGGAAGCAAGCTCTATCCCAAAATGCAGATGAGAATACAACCTGCTCAGTTCCTTGACTGTGCCCTGTTAGATCCTGAGCAAAAGAGCCATCCAAGCCAGGCCCAAGCTTCCGAGCCACATACACTGTGAAATAATGTGTATTGTTTAAGCTGCACAATTTGCATTAATTTGCTATGCAGAAATAGAAAACTAATAGAGTACGAGAGAACCATGCAAGCAGTGAGGGCCCAGGCCTTCCCAGCTCAAAAATGGGAAGAAGCCATTCTGCCGGGAATCCACCCGTCCCTACCACGTCACATTCAGCACTCATATTCACGCTGCCCACAGCACATCAACACAGCTTTTGTCACTCCTGAGCTCTTTTTATTTTCCTTGAAAGAAAAACCATAGGTCACATATACAATACAGATGCATTTTCCCCGGTTCTTCAATATAGATAATATGGCCCTATGTGAGCTAGCGAAATGAGAACATTTGATTCCTTGACCTGGCATTAGCCTCTGCTCTCTACCACCTTTCCCCAGCTGGTCAGAAATGGCTCTCCGCTATGCCCCTCACCTGCCCTAGCTCACATGCCGTGCATTTCAGAGCCATCTTCTTTCCACTAAAGCTCACCTATTTCTGAATCCTGTTCCTCAGGTCCTGCTCCCCAGAATGTTCCAGAGTCTACTCTGCGTCTCCTTCCCTCAGCATGTGTAGGCAGTGTCATTCACAGTCCATGTAAGGAGCTAGAGTTCTTCTTTCAAAGGTAGTAGCAGCGGCCTAGTGCCTGGCAGGTGTCAGACTGTGTCCTACGGAGGAGAGGACGGACACTTTGTCTTCTGTTATGGTTGTGCCTAGCTGTCCCCCCAAAGCTTCATACCGTCATAGGGGCAGCTTCTAGAGTGTGTGATTGATTCATGATCAAATGCTGGGATCATGGGTGTGAGTGCTGCACCCACACTCGGGTGGGTGATCGGCATCCAACAGAAGGAAGGAGAGAGGCTTGCTGCTAGCAGCCGCTGCTCCCCGCTTTGCTCTTCGCTGTCTTCTGCCGCCATGAATGGCTGTCCTCTGCCATGTGGCACTCTGCCTTGGAGCCAGCCGAGCATGGAGGCAGTAACCATGAGATAAATGCACCTTTCCTGCCTTCATTCTGGCTGTTGGGGATTTTATCCTAGCAAGGAGAGAAGAGTAACTGAGAGGCCTCCCATGCCCCAGAAGCTACACGCATCACCCAAGTCTCCTCGTGTTCGTCCTTACTGCATTTGGCGTCTGAGCTGCCAAGGCAGAAGCTTTCCGTGTTGGGACAAGGGACCAAAGTTGGTACACAGAGACCAGCTACAGGCTTGCTGGGCTCCAGAGGCCAGAGCTGCCATCCTCAGCAGGGAAGACTCCTGCTTGCTGCTGCTTAGAAGACTCACGACGCTCTCTGGGCACAGGGAGGTGTGGAGATTTCCGCATGGACTGGATCTTTTCTTCCCACTCCACCCACCTGGAATGCCTTTCTCTGTCCCTGTTTGTACTGAAGTGAGTCTAGGGTGTATGCACCCAGGCCTGGCCGCCTCTGCTGTGGTGGGGACCTCTGTACGGAGCCCATGTAGGAGCTGCACCTGTGCCATCTAACCCCTGAGAAGGAACTGTGTGATCTGTCACCCCCACCAGACTGGGAGCTCCTTGAGGCTATGGATTGTGTCTTGTCATCTTATCTACAGTGTCTGGAATCACGTCTGGCAATAAATAGAAATTTACAGGGGAGAAAATGAATGAATAGCTGAACAGGAGGCCAAAACCTACTGTCTTAGTTACCTTTTACTCGTTGCTGGAACAAATACCCGACACTCAAAGTGAAGGAAGGAAAGGTTTATTTAGCTCACAGTTACTGGAGGTTTCAGTCCATACTCGGCTCAAGGATGAGTGGAACAGGGCAGAGAGCATCCAGTTCATGGCGGCAGAACAGCAACAATCATGCCAGAGGCAACCGACCAACCAGGGGAGCAGAGCAACACCATGAGTCTGTCTCTCTGTCTCTATGTTACATTCAGGCTCTCCACCTCAGCCTATCCACTTAGGCTACACCCAGAATCCCAGAAGGACTCAGGCCCATAATCCCATCAGTACTAAAACACATAATCCCAGGGATCATGAATAAAGTCTCAAACTCTAAAAGTCCCCGCCTGATGATTGCATGAGGCTTGGGGGGGGGGGGGTCAACTAGACATAAACCATAACACCTACTCTCTTCTGACTCTACAAATAAGAACCAGAAAAAAGACTGGTTCCACAGGGCTAGGAGTAGGAAAAGTGATTTTATTAGGTATTCTACATTATGTTCCACCTACAGCTCATCTGCCCCGTACTGCCCCCTATAATTACTGGGCAGCAAAGTTATTTTATGTCATTGTCCAAGCAGGTACTTGTGAAAACCACCCAGTGGAGGACAGGAGGCCATGACTTTATTGCCACAAATGCTGTGGCTGAGAATGTCATTTCATGGCAATTTCTGATTTTCTTCTTTTCGCAGTTCAAGTATTTTACAAATATTTGTCTCATATGGGTTTATGGTTTGATGCTGGTAAGAGCTAATTTCTCCCTCTGTATGTTATCATTTATGAATATTAAAAATAGTGATGATTAATTTTAAATGTGTTTCATACTACATATGCTAAGCAAGTATTAAAACCACAGTAAAATACAAATACATAATAAGTTCCATATATTGCAAACAAATAAATTTTCATTCTCTCTCTCCGAGGAATTATTCACTGTGTTCCTTGTAGTACCAGGTATTCTCCTTTTTTTTGAGAGCAGACACGATGAGAGCAGTAACCACAAAGCCAGCTTAAAGAAGAACATTCTAGATAAATGGCTGGAACAAAGGCCCTGGGGTAGGACTTGAGTGACAGGAGTAGGCAGGGTCCAAGGGGACTGGCGTGCAGCCAGAAATGTCTCCAAAGCAGGAGGTAGGCTCGGAGGAACTCAGGAGCAAAGGAGCTGTTGATTTAACTTTCATGAAGGAGGCCACAGGTTTTTCGGACAGGTGGGGGAGGGGTGCCGGCCACGTCTGGGATAATTCCGAAGGTTTTGGCCCGACCATTAGAAGGGTATCTTGCAGATCGTTCTTTTACTGCAAGGAAAACAATATGACGCCAGAGGTTAGATGCTGAGCCAGCTTATGACGCAAGTGCTTTCCAATCCAATCAGATCCATGCTTTACCCCACAGCCCCAGCGAGCAGTCCATACAGAAAGCTTTTCCACGTCCCAGCTGTTGGTGGAAAGAAAGTCTCAGAGGCTAGTTTAGGGGCGGTAGCAGTGAGGTTTGCCTTCACCCACAGGTGCGGAGTGCGTGCTCTCCAGCTATCGCTGTCCAAGGACCTGGCACCTTGGCAAGGCTTCCCAGGAAAGATGCCAGGCTGTGCCTTTTCCATCCAGACTTGCTCTGTACTTGGGCGAGTCGCGCAGCCGATGGCTGTTTTTCCTCACTTGTGAGTGATGGAATGAATTGTGCTCATTTCGTAAGGTCCTTGGGAGGTGTTCTGTGACTCCGAGTCCTTCTGAGAGAGCTGAAGAAGACGATCTCCTCCTCCTTTCTGGGGCACCAGCCGCAGAAGGCTGGGACTTCCTGGGTTATCGACACAGTGTGTTGTTTAAAAAGCCTTGAGATCAGTGCTTCCACATCAATAAATATGTTATTGCCCCAAAGATATGGCTGGCCTAGGGCTGCCAGCTCGCAAACGGGACTACAAAAACATAGGGCTCGTGCTCAGGTCTCACAGAAGAGCCAAGGTTCCTGATTTGTGGCACTGCTGTCCGAGTTCCTCCCCGTTTCTGGTTCCTGGCAGCCTGGCCTTGAAGCAGGTGGGCTGAGCTGGAGGCCCTCCACCAGCCTCAGGCTCCTTTTGCAGCCCATGAATCTCCTGGAGGTGGTGAGGTAATGACCAGGTGAGTGGACCCCACTTTCTGACCAGACCCCAGGCAGCATCTGGCTATGCTGACACTCAGGGTGGTGACCCTCTCTTACAGAGTGCTGCAGCCTGCTGCCTGATGACCTGGAGCAGGATGAAGTCAGTTCTTTGCCTCACACTTTCCACAGCTTCTCGGGCCAAGATCTTGAAGCTATGAAAGAAAGAGAGATCAAGTGAGTTAATTACTTTGAAAAACTAGCCTCACTTTATCCACCACCCCCCCCCCCCCGGGAACTCCAAAGGTCAAGGCCACAAACTGTAAGTTTCAGTATGATTTCAGCCAGATTCCTGAACAGTGGCTACTGCAAAGAAAACAGAACAAACAAAATCAATCAACGGTAGACCCAAGAGCAAAGGCAATATTCCAGTGAAAATGTGACTAGAGCTAAGGAATTCTTAGAAGCAAAGTCTCGCTGTCAGCACACGTTTTTAGCATGCTTGCCTACATTATGACAGGCGTAGAAGTTATTATTGTTCTAGTACTTGGTGCATAACGATGAAGAAAATTGTGGCCTACGATCCTAAGAAAATTATAATGGATGTCCTGGAAACATATGTGGGCTGAATGTCCAGGGAGAGAAATCTAACTTTGTGACTTACTGCCCTGGGCAAAATTATTTAGCCTCCATTTCCTGGGTTTCTTTTGTTTTTGTTTTTGTCTTTCAGTCTGCAAGAGTGAGGCGACGCTGTGTGATCTGTAGGCAGGGGTACTGGGCGTGCTGTGTGCTGGCCCAAGTCTGGCCTCCTGAGTGGATGGTGCCGCCCAGCACGAGGCTTGCTTCCGGGCACAGCAGCGAATCTTCCCATTGCAGTTCGTACACGGGATGCTGCTGGGCAGGTGGACATGCTAGCCCTCCCTCCTGGGCATATCCACCTCCGCTGAAACAGGAATCATGAACCTGGCCTTCGGGGCCTTCTCCTCGGGGCTCAAGTCATTCTCGGTGTGTGCCGTGCGCTCCCAGAGGCAGTGGCACCCTGCGCAAGTCACTGAAAATCAGGCCTAGCCCTGGCACCTGCAGGGACCACAGACAGATTGTGTTGCTTGGCTGTGTGTCCTGAGCAAAATTCCTTCTGTTCTACTGACCTCCAAAGATGTCAAGGACAGTCCTTCGTCATCCATCTGAAAACTCCCTCTGTATTTCTCCTCACCCATCTGAAAACTCCCTCTGTATTTAGAGATCCTGGGGCGCCAACGTGCAAGCAGCCATAGTTATGAAGCTGCCCCTGTACAGGCAGCGTCAGCAGAGGAAATTCAATAGTTTGGAAGCGTGGAGCTGTAGGAAGGGCCCTGCAGCTTCTTCCACGATCTGCAGCCTCGCCTCACCTCGCCTTGAAGGCCTGGTAGGTTCTGCTCTCGGGGCCGCTGCACAGAGACCCCAGAGCACATCTTCTCCCCCGAAGCAAGGGGATCCCGAGAAGTGTGGGAGAGACATGGCTGCGCATGCGTTGCTGCTCTTGTGAAGTCCAAACTATTGAGTCATACTGAAAATCCTCTTTCTCTCTGCGGATCCCATTTTGTACAACTCTTACTCCTAGAGAACTAGAGTGGGCTGGGGAAATAGCATAGTAAAATGTTTGTCTGGCAAGCACAGGGTCCTGAGTTCAATCCCTAGTACTGGGGGGAAAAAAAAGGTGGGGGGGAGAAAAGAAAACTTAGGGCAAACACCAGGTTTTTCATGTACACGAATAGGCACTTTTTCTACTGACAAGAACATTAAACCCAGCCAAAGGCAGCGTTCGCTCTGTGGCCCTTGCAGTGGGCCACACTATCTGCTCTGACGATTGTCTGACCAAAGGATGATGTAATGGCCAGCGAGAGAAGCTGTGTATCAGACCCTGCACAGGACACGCGGGGTACTGCGCTGCTTGTATATAAAACACTATATGTGCTTGTTCAGGAAATACACTACCTGAACTAAAGAAGAAGATGAAGAAGAAAATGAAGAAGAGGAAGAAGAAGGAGAAGGAGAAGGAGAAGGAGGAGAAGGAGGAGAAGGAGAGGAAGATAGAGTCAGTTAAGTTTGACCAGTGTTATTAGGTTCATGAGAGAAGTCACTCTCACTTAGCCATGATCAATATACTCTTTTCCCTGTTTTCTCATCTTTTTTCTTTTCCCTTCCTTTCTCCCTATCCCCCCTACTTTCCCATTTGAACATGAAACAAAGCTTTTCAAATAAGAGGAAGAGAGGTTGAAGGAAAGGTAGAGGAATGGGAAAAAAAATTAGCCATTTGCATCATGTACAGGTACAGATTCCTTATAATGAATGTGATCATTATATATACCTAAAATGTACCAATAGTCTTAATTAATTTTTAAAATAATTACATTACAATCAAATTCTGATTATTTGTTCCAAGATTTTTAAAGTTATGAGCAATGAGATTGTGTGTGGACAGTGATTCCTGTTTTCTATCTGTGGTTCCCTCCTCAATTGTTTACATCAAGGCTCTACTCAAGTAATTTCATGTCATCCAAATTTTTTCCTCAAGTATCCACCTGCCTGGAGCCTGAGAAGAGAACTCGGTGTCAAGAAGAGCACACACAGCTCATTCACTCGGCTCTCCAGAGGATACCCGGGAAGCCGCGCATTGCCCCAGGAAGCTTCAGGTACCAACAGCTCCTTCCATGTCCCTCCAGGATACCACAGCCGTTTCATTCCTCAGCTTGCTGGCTACAGAGCCATCTAATTCACACTCAGTTTTAAACACCCTTGGCAACTTCCTAGCTGTGAGAGACTCTGACTTCCTGAGGCACTGGTTAGCTTACAGATTGGTGGCCTTTGGATCTGAAAACAGACAAAGCAGTCAAAATGTGTCAAAATGTGCCGAACAACTGCATCACATGGTCAAAATATGGCTACTCAGAGGAGGCATGTACTGGAGGGGACAGTGTACGGGCTTCTCCACCGTCTTGTGGGGTGGAGCCCACGCTCCAGAGCTGCTTATGCACGCATTTGCCATTCTTTACTGCTTGCTTGCTTTTCTTTGTCTTTGTTTCCCCTACTTTTTCCTTTCTCGTGTGTATTTTCTGATATCACCTCCCAATTAAACAGTCTCCCATCTCTGCCCTAAGACTCTGCTGCTAGAGGCACCCAAACTAAAATGAATGGGCTATGAATGTGGAGGGTAACCTGCTTGTCCTGGGCCAGCTGTCGCTCCAGTCCTGGCCCTCTCAGCAAGGACCCAGAGCTGGGGAAAGCTGAGCAAGGGATTTGCCTTTGTCAAAGCACGCCAGGGAATTCCAAGGACAGGTTTACCATCAGAATAAGCTTAGGAGCTGCAGAGACGCAGAGTCACAACCTGCCCAAGTTGTTTCTTTGGTTACTCTTCAGTTGCTCTATATCAGCAAAGCAGCTATCCAAGGCAGGGAAAAAGTCTCCTTCCTCAGGCTGTCTGGGAATGCTTACTTAGAGCCTGTAGGCTGAGCTGTGGCTAAAGTTGGTAGGACTCCCCTGCTTGGTCTCAAGCTACTTGAGGCCACTGCTCCTGATACTCTAAAAGTCGCCTTGGAGGCCCTAACTCCCTGGGCTGTAGCTCAGCAGTAGAGCACTTGTCTCATGCTGGTGAGGATGGGCTGCAGTGCTCAGCACTGCAAACGAACGCAGCTTGCCAGCAGCAGGAAACCATAGCTGCGCTAGAACAGCAGATGCCCAGTAAATGTTGAACATGCCGTCTTAAAAAATATCAATCCAGGATGACTAATGTTCTGCTTACATTTTTCTATGGATTCCTACTGCAAGTAGGATAGAATAGAAAGTGCTTAACATGGCTTAAAACTTCTGCATGAGAAGAACTCTGGCTTATATTTGTTCAGTGTTTAACAAAGGAAGAGCTGGATGCACATTCACATGAAGAGCGAACTGTAATCTACAGAGTCATAAATCCTTACACATCTGCTGAAAATCTGAGCTACAGGGCATCTGCAAATACTTTGACATCTAAGAGAGGGAGATATCTCCATGAAGAGAGAGGACGGAGCTTTTACTTACAGGAAGCAGATGCTAAGTGCCGCATAAGCTAGTAAGAGCTTCATGGTAAGCTAAAATTTTTAGCAAGTTGCAGAAGGCCAACTATAGCTAGCAGTAGATGCAAATCTCTAGTAGCTGAAAACACAAAGGAAATTAGCAACCATCTGGAGAGTTCGCTTATCTGACAGGTGGAGCCGGGCAGGAGACAGATGGAAGTCTCCCAGGCCATGAAGGCTTGGCAAATGGGAGTGGCAGACATTGCCTCCCTGTCACCCTGGAAGAACCGGTGAAGACATATTGCAACTGTGGGAAAGACATACGAGGTAATGACTTCTGGGCAAGGACAGAAAAATGTGCTGGGCTCACTCCTTTAGAGATCTTTTGTCAGTGAGGAAGAGTGGGACTTCTAGGAAGCACCTCTTCCTGAGATTTAGGAATACAGAGCATGTATGAAACTAAGGCTTCACCAAGATGATAGCAAACACACCCACCTGGCCCAAAACCTGAGAGGAAACACTTAGTAACAAATGGCAGAAGCCTACACAATGCGCAGCAAGAACATGAAGAAAATCTCAACTGCAAGCAGCATGGGAGCAAGAGAAGCCCTCCACAGACTGATCGCCTCAATCACTTTTCTCACTGATGGAATAAAATTCCCAACACCTCCAAACTAAAGGAGGAGAGGTTTATTTCACCTCGCAGTTTGTGGAGGCTCTTGTCTGTGGTCTGCTGGTCCCAAGCTAGGGTGGTTTGGCAGAGGGACTTGGCAGAAGAGAAACAGCTCACCATGGGGCAAGCTTCGGGCCGCAAGCAGCAGCGATGACTAGCCACCGTCCCTGTCTTTAAAGTCCACAAGGCCCTACGCCTACGGACTAGCGCCACCTACATTCAGGGCCGCGGCTCCGATTTCTGCACCAAGAGCTGTGCTAAGCCATGAGCTGCTCTACAGGCCCGTGATTCCTGCCTTTACATTCACATGCCGTGGCCAAAGCAACCTCTATGAGCACACGAGGCTTTGGGAGAGCAACTGGGTGAAAGTCAGGGCGCCAACTGTGTGTATCGAATTACCCTTGCACCCCAGAGAGGAAACCAGTTTGATCCGGAAGTGTGACTATTTTCATGATTTGTTGCACTCTGTTTGCCAGTATCTTGCCAAGAATTTTTGCATCTTTGTTTAGTATGAAGACTGAACTACAGTTTTCTCCTCTTCCTCCTTCTTCCCCCTCTCCTTCTCCTTCTTCCTTCTTCTCTTCTTCCTCTTCTCTTCTTTTTCTTCATCATCTTCTCTTCTTTTTCCTTTTTTCCTCTTCCTCTTGCTCTTCCTCTTCCTCTTTTCCTTCTCCTTTTCCTTTTCCTCCTCCTCCTTCTCCTCCTCCTTCTTCTCCTCCTCCTCGTCCTCCTCTTCCTCCTTCTCCTCCTCCTTCTCCTTCTCCTCCTCCTTCTCCTCCTCCTCCTCCTC
>PVJA010032148.1:0-15782 GCA_004027025.1 Myocastor coypus
GATCAAGCTTGTTTCTCCTGGGGGCACTCTTCCGAGGGTATTTGGGCTGCCTCCGGAGCCGCAGGGTCTTGGGACGGCGGAAGGTGGGTGATGTTCTTACCTTCTTCTTTCTGTGGCTAAGGATGCCTGTCAGCACGGCCTTTTTGGCCTTCAAAGCTTTTGCTTTGGCTTCAGCTTTGGGAGGGGCAGGAGCTTCCTTGTTCGCCTTCGGCCCCATCTTGGTAAAAAGCAGGCTATATTATTTTAGATAAAACTTATAGTAAAACTGGACCTATCAGTGGTCTGTTATTTAAGATATGATGATGAAAAATTTTGATTTTTGAGTATTTTTTCTGATGTCTAGTGTTTCAAATTCTACATAAAACCTCACAGCATCTCACAAAATGCTACTGAAGGCTTTTTTTTTTTTTTTTCTGATGCAGAGACAATGTCCCTACTGCACTGCAAAATCTCAATAGCTGAGTATGTAGACAGGTAGGGACAAGAGCTCAGGGCTCAAGTCTTTTCTGTGACAATTATTTTTCCTTGTTCACAATTTGAAGCAATAAATAGATAAAAGTAATGTGCTCAGCATCCACCACTGGGACAGAGAACAAACACATGAATACAGGTATGTTAGGCATTCAGAAGTTGGCAAAATAGGGTTTATCAGCCTTAAACTAACCCACCCTAACTCATCTCCATTCACAATTGAGAACACCAAGAATAACTACAGTGAGATTTAGGGTTTACAAGACATCCAACTACCATCTTTTTCAGTGTCCAGTTCCAGACCTCTCCCTGGAGCAATGTCTAGAAGACTGTAGTCACTGTCTTAAACTGGTATCCTAAACCTGGAACTACCTGTGTCCCAAGAAAAGGAAAGCCTTGCAGATAGTCCCACAATTAAATTACCCTTCTGAGAAAAATCAACCATCTTGAAGAAGTAGAATTCCTCAGGAGCTATAAAACCAAGACTGAGATCACGACCAGTGATCCTCCATCTGGCACATGAGCACATGCCAAATGACCAGCGCAACCCACCTCTTCAGGTCCATAGCCCCTTTTCTTTCCCAAACTGAAGAAGTCTTTTCCTATCTTCTCTTAGTTTCCTTTGTTATAAGACTGACTTGATCTTTGCTCTGCTTTATTGTCCCTTCCAACATTTTTTAAAAAGAGGAATGTGACAAAACAAGTGTTTGTGTGTTGTGCTTACAAACAGAACCTTGAATAGAAGAGGCTGTGTGGACAACAATGACCACAATTTCTGGAGCTCTAGGCTGATAACCATTCATTACCTAATATGCTAAAGAGTCACTGTTCACTTTGCTCCTCTGCCTGCTAAACCCATCCATTGCTTTTTAAATTCTGCCTGCCAGTGGGCATTACTACCTAACTTCTCTGCCCAAACCATTGTGTCCACTGAAGATTTTTATATCATAGTGAGGGACTTCTCTGAGTCAATGTCAGAAAGCATGAGGATAGATTGTAGTTGAAGATTACTCTGTCCTCCCTAGAGCATGCCAAGAAAAATCTGTAAGAAGAACCATTTAGAAAATAAGAAGGAAGAAGATATAGGAAGTGTTTTGACTTTTATAACACCTCAAAGATCATTCTTGTCCTCCACCCTCTACTTTTACAGGTCATGACTAAGGGAAGAACTGCAGATACATTTCTGAGAAAATAGTGAAGACTAAAAGCTGCTCCTGTACCTTCATCTGTTATTGGAATACTCTATAATTCTATCAAACATATCTTGCTATATGATGAGCAGAGGTTCTTGGTTAGTAGAGAAAATACAAGAATCTGTGAAGCGAAGACTGTTAATGAATGTCCTGATGGGAAGACAGGTGGAAAGGACTGTCCAGATCAGCTAGTTGCAACAAGGAAATAGTATAGCTATGCTGGGTGCAGAGGCTGGCATTACACAGAAAGGCCACCAAAGAGTCTGAAATAGATAGCATCGAAAGCCAAGTAAGTCAGACCAAGAGAGACTCCAACCATTTTTAACAGGTTTCCTTACCTGTTAGGCCAAAAAATTTTTTTAAAGGGAGAAGTGGTTTAGAAGGCTATAATGTTCATTAGATTGTAACAGTGCCAGAAAGGTAATTCGTTTCAAACCAAAACAGTCTTATCACTGAATGTATATTAGTTCATTGTTTTTATCTGCGTGAATAGAGAAAGGCTCATGCACACAATTCCAGATGTGTCTGAGGTAAGGAAACTGAATTAACCACCGGGAGGAGGTAGTGTTATAAAAACTCTCTGCCAAGAAAGCAAAATAAACATCAGATGAGGAGACATGAATTGCTTTTCTCAATGACATGCTTTGACTTGTGGCTCAGGTAAGCTCCCCAAGTGCTCTGAGGTCTTTGCTGTTGTTAAATCATGTAAAATTGTAAGATTTCACTCAGGGGTGTATCTTTGAGGTAAGAGCAGTCCCAGGCATGCTGAAGAGACAAGATGATTGATCTGGCTCCTGAATTCCACAAGCCATCAATTGCTTTTGCCTTCTGCTTATATAATAAACTTGGAGAGTAAGGTAGATGAATAGATAAATTCGTGGAAGACAGTGAGAGTCTAGTGGTTAAAGTTTAGAGAGGGGCCAGTGAGATAGCTCAGCAGTCTAAAGCAGCTGCTTAGGCAAGCTTAGGCAAGGCATAAGGACAGCAGGTTCAAGCCCTGGCATCATATGCCATGCCAGCCCTGTCCCCAGGGTGGGCTGAGCCAGCCACACACACACACACACACACACTTAAAGAGACCTATATCAGGTTCTTTGAGTATGGATTCCAGTTTCACAGCTTGCTTGCTGTGTACACTGGAACAATGTCCTTCACCTCTCCCACCTTACATTCCTCATCTTCTACATGAGGCATAGAGAACTTATCTCACAGGGCTTTCTAAGGGGTAAGTGTGATAATTAGTACACAAGTGTTTAACATAATACCAGGCTGTTATCCTTTGGATGCCAGCTGCCTCCCGAGGGTTCATGTGCTAATGGCTTGATCTCTGCCGAGGATGGCGCTACTGAGAGACAATGGAAACTTTAGGAAGCGGGGACTCATGCAGGTGTTATATCATCAGGGAGATGCTTCTGGAAGGGCTTCTGCAACGCTGCTGGTCCTCTCCTCTATCTCCTGGCTCACAATGTAAGTGGTTCCCTGTGTCACATGCTTTTACTTTGACTCATTGTCCTACAGAGAGATCCAAAGCCACATGTTGGCACATCTTGGACTGGAGCCTCCAAAATGTGAGTCGGCAGTAGACTTTTATCTTTATTGCCCAGTTACCTCAGGTATTTCATTATAGGGACAGAATGACATCTAACACACAGCTGAACAGTTAAGCAACCCCAAATGTTGTTATTTTAATCCTTTGCTGCTATATTTGGAGACCAGTTCTCACTGTCAGACTTCAAAAGCAGGCCTCCAACCTGCAGTCTTCCTGCTTCAGCCTACCAAATAGCTAGAGTTGTCACACTGAGTAAATATTTAAATGTAATAAGTGAATAAAAGGCAGTAGCACTAGACGGCATCTTCTTATTTTCGCTTCATGAAAGATGTAGAATCACTTTCTGAGCCCTAAATTCATCCAATGCTGAGCATTCCCAAGCCTCCTAAGACAGTAATCAGTGCTTCCAGAGTGAAGAGACAAGGAGCTGTCTGCATAGCACGCTTTATTTCATGAACTTTGGGGGACCTATCATTGCATAGAAAGAATCCATAGCATTGCTCCTTGAACTTAGTCTCAGGTATTTGTACATCTAAATTTTTTTGAGAAAATATTAAATATTTCTTGTTAATTCCCCATTTACATATGTAAGTTCATAATTTTCTTTTCAAATAGTATAAGCTTAGCTTTGCCTTTAGAATTTAATCCTCGAAGAATCTAAAAGTTGGCCTTCTCTGGAACACACGTCATTTTAAGGACTGTTCATGCTATCTACTTTTAATGTATCTTTAAAATTGAAATGCATAAGTATTTGTAAGTATATGTAATATTTCAGAAAATAATGTGAGAATCCAGAATGATTTGTAGAATTAGCTTTGTAACAACTTTAAGGATGACATTTGGACTTTTAAGGAACCTAGAATATCAAATATAAGTATGGTCTATTTTTTTCAGAACTTCTTCAGAGAGATTTGTAAATTTGCCTGATGACAGCTTTACGGTGGCTTTCAGGACCATCTGACATTGATCCCTAGAGGTTCAAAAGGAATGCTGAGAATCACACACTGATTTGTTCACACCTGCTCTCCAAATACAACTGGAGCTAGGAAGAGGCTGGGGCGACAGGTGGAGATTCTGCCTCTGAATCACTGACATTTATTAAAGCAGTTTGGGATTTCATACAGATTGAAAGCTACTGAATAATTTAAGAAGCCTTACCTATTTTTTTGTATGAATCGTTTAAATTTACTGCTAATATCAATGAAACGTCAATAATTCACTTAACCTCTTTAAGAACCATTTTTGGTTTACCAAATTGCTCAGTTGATTAAAGCACCCACAAGCAGGTGCAGGGGCCAGGGGTTCCATCCATGGGCCTTCCACATCGGCCCCACCCCGAAGGCAGGCAGAGATGGTGATTGCCACTGGGCATGGTGGCATATGCCTGTAATCCCGGCTCTCGGGAGGCTGTAAACAGGTGGATCACTACAAGTCCAATCTAACAGTGAGACACTGAACACTCTGTAGACCCTCCCCTAAATATGGAAAAAAAAAAAAAGAACCATTGCTTCCTCTTCAACTTTTAAGACTTTAGAGTTTTGAATCACTTGTTTAACTTCGTCCAAACACTTTCATCAGGAGTTTGTGGTTAGCACCGAGGAGTAAGGTATCAGCTAATATTAAAACACATTATTTTGAATGGATTATAGCTTTGGGTATAAAGCTATATAAAGCCAGTCCATAGGTCTTTAGTGTGGCAAAAATGATCAGATACCAGGCACAATCTGTTTTTAGAAAGCCAGACAGAATGTATTTACCAGACTTTCATGTAGCAAAACGTAAAGTCAAGCTCTAGACTGGAAGGTCCCCTGAAGTGAAGTTTGCTATTACTGGGCTGGGGGCTTGAAAGACAGGCTCTGCCCGATCCATGTTATTTACTCATCTAGAAAGAAAGTCGTCTGCCTGTTCCTAATCAACGCTGTTGAAGACACAGACTTGTTAGCAACTTCTCAAACTGCATATGAAAGAGAAGTCCTGAAAGAAGGGGCTTAACCTAGGCTGATAAATGATGGAGAAATGAGATCGCACTACATTAAACTATGATATGATGGGTTTATTGATTAAAACAATTTGACATACAAGACCATAGTTTAACAGATAGTGCATCTATATTTATTTTTTTGAATTATTTATTTATTTATTTATTTGGTACAGGGTCTCATTACACAGCTTGGGCTCATCATGATCCCTTGTCTCAATCTCCCCAGCATTAAAATAAACTCTGGGACGACAGGCAATACTGGGGATCGAACTCCAGTCCTTGCACTTGCCAGGCAGACACTTAGAATACTGAGCTATTTCCTTTGCCCCTGCACCTACATTTATATGCATAAATATGCATATGCAAATATGTACTATATATACATATATTTAAGTTACACTCTTACAATGCTCTATGGAAACAGAGATAGCCTAACTTCACTTCTGTTCCTGTTGCTCTGTCAAAGACACTTTGACCTGCATTGTTCAGGGTTTCACAACAGCCCTGGAAAACCGGTATGTGCAAAACTATGCCTGCATTTTGTAAACTTGTACACCCTTAATATAGCTTCTAAGGACACAACTTCAAAAAGTATAGAGTTCAAATATGTTTTGTTATGCAATACAGGATTCCATAGATTCATAAAAATTCAGAAAGCCTTTTAACTTCAAGCTGGAATTAATGATAATATCCTTCAAATACTTACCTTGGTTATCCAAAGTACCAACAAGAAGTGCTTCTGATGACCTATGAATTGTCCTTACCTGCTAAGGATGACATGTTAATAATGACGCCGCCTTCCCCTCCATGCTGCTTGCTCATGTAATCCAAGCCAAGATAGGTTCCACTGATAACAGAAACCTAAGGTAGAGGCAGAAACAGGCAAGCAGCTTAGCCATTGGCCTTCACCACACATTCAAATACTAAAATTATGACCGCTATGTCACATCCCTTCTCTCTTGTTTACCTCAACGTTGTGTAGGTAGGTTGTCATGTCTCTACAAAACTTCGGGTTCCCAACATGAAATATTCTGGTAAAGCCTGTATTTTCCTTCTTTTACACTTTAACTTAATTCTCAAAATCTTTAAGAATTATAAACATGTGTATATATATACACAACCTAGCTACAATGATTGTTCAACTAATTTATATTGTTTTTTTTTTTTTTTTTTCCTTTTGAAGGGATTGGCTGATGCTTAAAATTTTTTAGTTTGATCAATTTTATTTTTTTTTCTTGTTTCAGAACTTTTATTTGTTTATTTATTTATTTTTATGGCCATCTCAGCCTGCCCTGAGGGCAGGGCTGGAACAGCATGTGGTGCCAGGGATTGAACCGTGGTCCCTGTAGCCGCCTAAGCTTTCCTAAGCAGGTGCTTTAGACCACTGAGCCATCCTACCGGGCCCGTATTTTGATCAATTTTAAATGCTTACATCTGGTAATCTGAACCAATACTTTGAAAACAACAGTGTGCAACATAACAAATATTGAATTCTTGTCATCTTTTTCTTTGAAATGTTGCATTCTAATGCTTTATTATTTTCTATTCTTTTTAAAATAAAACAAGAATTCTATGTATTTTTCTTTTGTAAATATTTGATGCAAATTTTATTTACATGTTCTTTTCTTTTCTTTATTTTTTTATTTGGTATAAGGTCTCACCATGCAGCTGAGACTTGTAGTGAGCCTCCTGTTTTCAGCCTCCCCAGCACTGGAATTACAGATGTGCACCACGGTGCCTGGACTCAGTGGCCGGCTCAGCATGCCCAGCGATAGAGTGGAATGGCATGTGGTATTGAAGGTGGAACCCCGGTCCCTGTGCTTACCCAAGCAGGTGCTTAGTTGGCTGAGCTATCTCTCTGGGCCTCATGTTCTCATTTTCAATCATTTTACATTTGTCTGCACTACTTAATTGTACAGGATTTTGGAATGTAGAATAGCAGATGACTTGAATTCTCTGCACAATTTTTCTTTTCTCCTCTTTTGTTTCCAATGAAGTTGTAACTTTGCTTTCCTGTGTTTATCATTTCCATATTAAGACAGTCTATCACATGGCTATGTCCCACTTTAGTACAAAGAAATCTAATTCAGTCCCAGAAATCCTATTCTCCCCATCAGTGGCTACTTTAGCTGCCTGTGAATAACCCAATTCTTGCAGGTGAGACACAAGCGACGTGCAGCTGGAGCTGGTGTGTGAAGAGCAGCATGCTGACAGCAATGCAAATTTTGCTGACATCGTGAAGATGAAGCCAACATAAAGAAGGCCCTCAACCCTAATGATATCGGTGATCTGCATTGACAAATAATCTTGAACTCTTGTACGAAATTACATAACTGTTTCATCTCGCATGAAGATTTTCTACTAAGATCAATGATCTTCGGTAATGTGCGTGGTTTAATTTGTATTAACGACTGCTTACCGCTATCCTTAGAACTAGTTTATTGCTTTGCTATTTCTCTTCTCACGTACGTACGAACTCTTCTTGCTTTGATTCTAACATTTAAGAACTCGGTGCTGTGCAATGTGACCTACAAGCACGGGATGAAACCGATGTTTGAAGCCTTGTTTTTCCTTTTATATTCAGAGTTCTTCTCTCTTGTTAGATATTTTAAAAGTGAAAACTCTCTTTCAGTTTCTTAATTCCTACTTTTTTTCATGCTGTACAATACTCAAAATAATTTACAAGTCTGACACTGAGCAGGCCCACTGGTTTTCCCCTTAGTTTTACTTAAAAAGTTGTGTTTGGGAGGTTACATCGCAAATGTTGGCAGATGCCTCTCTTCCTACTAGTAGTTCTAGATCAACAAAAGAAGTAAAGCAAAGGTTCTACTCATTTAAGCCACATGTCAGTTTGATATTAAGTAGGCTTATGTGAATAACGCCCTTTGAAAAAGAAAAAGGAAGACACTATTTATATAAGAAGGAAAAAAATGTAGATGGCTGAACTGACTGTAGTCAGGTACATACTGTGAGCATCTGTCCCGGGCCTCAGCATGCCTGAACAGGGTCTCTGTATACAGGCTCTGGCGTGATGCTTGCGGTCTCAGATAGGGGCAGTGTCACTGACACCCAACTTCTTTCAGCATCTATGGCATGCAGCCAGGTAGAAAATTTGGGAAGTGTGCGGTTTTATTTCTTTATTTACTTTTCAGAAATAAGGTTTATGTCTAGATTTTTGGAGGAACAGAAAAAATATTTTTCTTATTCCCTATCAATTTAAGACCTGAATGATTTTTCAAGAGAAAAGGTTCATGAAAAAAATCAGGTATAATGCTTTAATTATGCATAGGTTCTAGATGTCAGCCTTTTCCCATTTTGACACATTTCCACAGATCTCCACTATTAGAAAACCAGAGAATAAATATTTCCTAGTTTTTTTTTCCTTATGCACTACTTGCACATATTTAAGACTGAGTTAATATATCATACATCAGAAAAATAAAAATTTATAAGTATTTCTAGATACAAACACAAAATAATTTGAATATATGTTACTGTTTAAGTTTGCTTAATGCAAGTACCTAAAACTCTGTATGGTATTTAATTAATAAATCCAGTGTCTAAATTCATTTAAAGAATGAAGCAATTCCTCTAATGATAAAATGATCAAAATAACAAATACTTAGTACTTTTGAGTATAAGGTAATGAACAAAATGTAAATGTATTAATTGACTAGATTGATTAACTCTATTCTGTAAAAAGAATAGAGTTGGAATTAGTCAAAACTAAAGTGGTAATTTTGTAGTAATTGTGTTGTATTCTAAATATTGAATGATTTTTAAACCAATTATATCATTCTACAACAGAGTCACATTCAAAATTACTTTAGGCTGAGAATAATTTTCTGTATCAAAGATAAATGGACAAATGTTCAAAGATAGCTATTTTCTATCTATTTACTAAGCATTATATTTTTTTTTACAAAATACATACATGCATGCATAAATACTTATTTTTCACTAAGGAGAATTTCAATCTGCCATCTCTCCCTTTCCTCTTTATTTTGTGATTCCTTTCAGTTTATTTGTGTTCTTGCACTTTCCTATAATAAAAATAATTGTGGAAGATCAATTAAGCAACTTTGGGGTCCTTGTGTCTTCTTTATTCCAGTTCTCAAAGAATATTAAAAAAGAGGAACCATTTTTTTTTCTCAAACTTCTTTTCACTCTTTTTTTTTTTTTTTGTGGAAAAGTTTTTCTTTTTTTGTTGTTTTGTTTCACTGACAAATATTGTTTCTTTTCCCCTCATGGAATTATGTATTATCTGAAATATTCTTTCTCATTTAGTAGATCTGTGAGGATTGTAAATTAGCTATAGTGAGACAAATATTTACTAATCTATTTTTAATCATCATCTTTGAAAGTCAAGAAGAAGAATAATATTTAGGAACAGTACCTGTTCACTTTCTTATTTTCTTATTGGAGGTCAGTTAGAGCAGAAAACTGATATTGAGATGAGACAGTGAGAAGATGTAGGCTTTGATACTGGGAAATGAAATACAGTCGCACTATGCTATGGTAGATATTTCCCATTAAACTCAACAGTCTTTTGAGGTAGCAGCTTCATCTGTTACCCATTCCAAACTGAGAATCTCAATATCAAAGAGATTAACTAATAGCTCATAAATTTTAGATTTAGTACTAAACTCTAGTTTTGACTAATTCTAAATCTATTATTTTTATAGAAAATAGGTTTAGTCAATTAATGCATTTAATACTTTTTTGGAAAAAGTACTAGTGCTAGCTATTTGTTGTTTAGTTTTTATTTAATGATATGTTATTATGTATCATCTTAGATTTTAGTTCTTGCCTGAATGGAGTTATTAAAGCTTCAAAAAATATTGCTTAGTCAATATTCAAAGTTAACTCTACTTCTTCTCAGTTGCCAGAGTGATCTTCAATTGTAAAATCTCAGTCTTTCCTGGACATTCCTCATCAGTCAGCTCTGAGCAGCTACACACAACCATAGTGACGCTTTTGGGTTTAGAGAAAGGAGAGAAACAAAAGCCTGGGAGAGGTTTGTTGTATCTTGTATGGGAGGAGTGAAGTGTTCAGTAGTGTGAGGAATCAGGAATAAGTTTGGTAAATCATGAAAGTGGAAGCAGAGCTGATACTGTTTGGCAGCAGTAATCTATTAGGAAATCACCTAAATCTTGTGCTAAAATAATGAAATGGATATGAATGTGTGCAAGATATAACACATAGAATGGAACTTCTTTCAATAGACATGAATTGAACTTATGCTCTATTAGAACAGAACACAACAGTTTTCTGCCTTGAATAAGTCTAAGATATACTTGCATAAGACACACAAGTTACAAATTGGTAAGTTCTGTGAGGATATTAGAAGTGTATTATGTAATATTTTGTAACAGGGAGAAAGATCATTTTGGGGGTGTAGATGCTCAGTGATATAGTATGTGTCACTCTGAATTTAATCTCTGGCACAGACACACACACACACACAAAGAAATAAAGAAAGGCGGAAGGGAGAGGTAAACAGAGAGAAAGCGGTGGCGGGGGGGAGAGAAGAGAGGGAAAAGTATGTGATGAAATGCCTTATCTCAATGTTTACTCTTGGCCATGGGTGATAACATTGGAAAACGTGCAGAATAATAACTATGGGACTACATAAGACTAAGGAAGTATTCACAGCAAAGTCTCAAAACAACAACAAAAAAAGGAATGGTTAAGCAATCCACATATAAATATTTGCATTAACCTAAAAGAGATAATCAAGTTGGAACAGAAAGACTATGTTTACAGTGGGCTGTAGGCAGCAAGGCAAATAACATACATAATGAAGATCATATCTTATGCACTGTATGTAAAAATAAGTCAATGCCAATCCTTGAAGTGAAGCTAAGAAGTGATTTATGTCAGCAAGACTCAAGTAGACTCAGGCTGACTGATTTCCATTGGGGAAAGGGGTCATGATAAAATTTCTCTGTTCTTCAGAATTTTTGTTTGCAAATATTGTAGGTACTTTCCAGTCTGGAGCATTGCTGATTCTTTCACACAGCCCACAGTAAAGAAAATACACCCTCTTTGCTACATGAAATCATTCAAGTCCTGTATCTTCATGAGGAATGCTTTACTATTTTCATGTTTTTCCCTATGAACTTTAGTCATAGTACAGATGCTGACAGTTGATCTTTCAGAGAAACAACACACGAGGTGCTAATTATGGATTCACTTAAAATAGCATCCTTCTCTTCTAATGACATTCATAATATCATGTCTAGTAATTACTAATAAATCTATTAAAACTATCAGTAACAGTACTAAAAAGAGAAAGCTACTGTTGAAGCTGTACATTTTCACCAGTAGAGCAAAAGTTTTTAGAAATACTAATCATTTAAGTCCTAACCATTAAAAAATCCTAATCACTTGGTTTTGGTAAGTGACATAAATTTATGAAAATATTATTAAAATTTCCCATAGTTCTCATGGGCTATATATTCAAATTTCTTGTTTTATCAGCAAACAAATCATGTAATTAAGTAATATTTCTTAGGAAGTTAGAGGTTACCGTTAAAGATTTTTTTTTTTAGGAGTAACATTATTTTCTTACCACTTCCAAAATTTGATTATTGAATGAATTTAAAAAAAGAAGGGGCAAAGGCTGATGAGATAGCTCAGTGAACTAAGCACATGCTTAGGCAAGCACAGGGGCCAGGATTCAATCCCTGGTACCACATGGTGCATGGCCCTGCCTGGCAGGAATGCTGCGCCAGTGATGGAGTCCAGATGTGGTGGAGCATGCCTGTAATCTCAGCACTAAGGAAGTCGAAAAAAGGAGGATCACTATGAGTCCAAGCTCATAATGAGACCCTGCACACACACACACAAACCCTCCAAAACCAAACCAAACCAAACCAAACCAAACCAAACCAAACCAAGCCAAAACAAACAAACAAACAAACAAACAAACAAAAAAGGGCAAATACCAAAGCTAAGAAGAAAATAGTAAATGTTACATAAAAAGATAATTAGGTAAATGTGCATCAAAAGAAAAGTATATGCTATTAATTTTATATGTGGAAATATAGAATAGATTAATATAGTATAGGTATCAAATGCCTATAAGAAAATGCCTATAAGATATAACTTAAAATTAAATCACAGATCAATAAGTTATATCAGCAGCATTTTAGCTCGGAACATTATAGGTTTATACTATGTAAAATACAAGCTGATAGAATTACTGAGATAGGTAAACTTACATTTGTCATTTTGACATGTGAACATTTAATGAAAAACTTATTGACTCAAGACATGAAAATATTACTGACGTGCAAACCAAATAAGAACATGTTAAGAAAATAACACAATTTATAAGCAAATAATGAAATATTAAAGTTAGTATTAACTAAGAAAAATCAATGGTACATTAAATATTAATATATACTAATTAAAATTTAGTCAAAAAATGCAAATATGATTCACAGTTGGAAAATATTACATTTATTTCACTCTACTACTTTTCTAGCTAGAAGAACTTCACAGAATTATGACATTACGTCTCTTCTTGGATTCCAGTTAGAATCCTACAAACATTTTGAGGTGAACAAGTTATTTAAGAAACAACTATGAAACTTTATCAAAGTGAAGCTTACAATTTTGCTGTGGTTGTATAATTCTCACTACTTTCAATTTTCTATAGTCAAGTAATTGATCTTGTACAACGTTTATTGCCTAAGCACTATCTTCATGGCACTGATTTTTGAAAAGTATAAAAAAATGGCAGGTTCCTGTATTTAAGGAGTTTTCATTCTGTAAGGAAGATATCCATGAAGTAAGAAGCCAGCTACTTCTTGTGTACACAGGCACACAGAGTGACCACATTGTGTTTCACACTCATCTGCTTTGCACGTCTAGTTAAGAATAACTTTATATAGGGCAAGGTGACCCAAAGTTTATCAAACATTTCCTATTAACTAGGACTTAGGTTTTACCAGAGCTTAATATCACATACTAAAGGTGTTCATAAAATAATAGAATCAATAAACCTATGATAGAACAGACAAAATAGAAAACTGCATCGTTGGACTTTATATTTTCGTAAGTTGGAACAGAGCTAAACAATTAGCAAACTTTGTGGAAATTATGCATGCACTCATAAATTTTGAGGATGAAGAAACTTAAGAACTAAAAGTTCAGTTGTAGAGGAGAACTTGCCACCATCAGTGCACAAAAAATAATCATCAACTCCCAGCCATCTCTAAAGAACCTCACTGATCAAGCATGCAACCAACCTGATGGAGAAGTGGTCAGCTGGAAAGACTGGTCTGAACTGGCGAGAAATCAAGGATTAACCAGTAGCATTGTAAGCAAGAAAAGCAAAAACTGTCTGGAATTTTAACCACAAGAGTGGTTTCTTCACTGTCACCATAAGAGTTGGTGAAGAAATCTTTCTTATAGCCAGAAAGAGTTTAACTAGGTACCATTTGGGGAAGGGTTGACTGTGTGGACTGAACCACATATTAGTTTCACTCTATGATTAAAGGTTACCCTTTCACAGAGACTGGGTGACAGTCAGAGGACTGGACACACAGAGGATAATGGCTCTATGTAAATCTTCTGACATCCCCTGAGAACTTCAGGGTCCAGCTTTAAGGACAAAGGGTCTGTATTGCATGGTAAGAAGCCAGTTTTGGTGCGCACATAGCCAGAGGTGGTTCAGTCCAAAGGCGATAACATCGAGTTCAGCAGTTAGCTTGAGTCAGAGAAGAATCTGACTTGCTACATTCAAAAGACTGTAGGTCCTTGAAGGAAACTACTTACTCGGAAATACAGAGTTAAATATTTGACAAATTCTTACTCTGTGTGTGTGTGTGTGTGTGTGTGTGTGTATGTGTGTGTGTGTATTTAGAGATTTATCTTCTGTTTTCCTTTTCCTCTTTACTATTTTTATTTATTTACTGTTTTTGCTCCTTTGTTTCACCTTTCCTTACTTTTCACTCTCTCTTTTCTCTTTTTCCCTTTTGTACTATTTCCCATTTCTAGTTACTGGACCAAATAAGCTGCAATCTCCCCCCTCCAGTAAACAGAGATTGTTGGATTCTGAAACAGAGGTAAAGGCTAGTGGCCACACCCAGACGACATATCTGAAAAACAGATGCTAAGTACAGATGTTTCCATATTAGCAAGACATCTACTACAATCAACCCATAACCCTCAGGACAGAAAACAAAGAAATAAACAAAAAATAGGGACATAAACAAAAAAGCCAAATAATGCTTCCCCTAACTACCAGCTAACTCAAGTCAAACCATGGGAATAAGGAGAGGAAAGCGAGAGACACACACCCATATTATTCAAAATGTTAGGTGAGATAACAAAACAGGTCAATAAGACATTGTCAAGCACACAGTAGACATAAGTAAACATATATTGTACTAAATAAATAAAATGATTCGTGAGTTTGCAGAAGACAGTAATAAAAAGCTAGCAGAGCCAAAGAATGTAAAACATGAATGAATGACTAGCATGGAAAAGAACTAGAATTCATACAAAGAATCTAAATAGAAATTAAGAAGATTAATAATTCAGTTACAGGGGGCGGGTGACATGGTTCAACTAAAGCACCTGCTTAAGGAAAGCTTAGGCAACTGTAGGGACTTTAGTTTGATTCCCAGCACCACATGAGGCACCAGCCCCACCGCCAGGGCAGGCTGACCCGACCATAATATTAAATAAATAAATAAATAAATAAAATTCAGTTACAACTATTGGTAGCAGAACTATTCAGTAGAGTGTCAGAACCTCAGGATAAGGATGCTTTTAGACCTCAATTAAACAGAGATACTTTAAAAATAAACACAAAATGTTGGTGCAAGGTAAGCTAGCTGATACAAATACTAGTATAAAATTAATCAGAATTAGAGAAAAATTAGAAGACAGCAAAAAAGACATTTAGAAGTTGTTTACAGAAGTAATAGTAGAAAATTTTCCAACATGGAAAAATAATTTAACATGAAGATAAGTGAGGCATATAGAATCCCAAATAACAAAGATCAGAAAACCACCTCTGTGTAACACATAGTCAAAATATTAGAAATCCAGCACAAGGACAGAATCTTAAACAATGTTGGAGAAAGGGAAGAAATCACTTATAAAGGAAAACCCTTTATAGTTGCATCAGACTTAAGATTAATGTCCAGGGCAAAGAAAGCTTAAGTGTAGTGTTTTAAGCCCTAAACACAAAAACAAAAGCAAAACATTCCAACACAGAGTGATATAATCTACAAAATTATTTTTTGAAATTGATGGAGAAAGAAGATATTTTCATGATAAAAAATATCTAGTGAAATGCATGAGCACCAAGCCAGAACTTCAAAATATTCTCAAGGAAATCCTAGGAAAATACAATTAAACTGCCAGAGGCAAAAGTTTCAGTGGAATGGATGCACCCGGAAGAGCAAGTGATTAAGTGAAGGGAAAGGGAGGGAATCAGTAGCAATAAAATACGGCATGGCAAGACAAAGTAAGTACTTATTAGTTATAACTATCAAGTGAACAATCTCAATTTGTCAATGAAAAATTTAGATTGACAGAATGAATCAAGAAACAAAGTTCAAGCCGG
>PVJA010032149.1:0-24332 GCA_004027025.1 Myocastor coypus
TTTTTTTTTTTTTTTTAGTTATTTGATTGACAGTGCATCATCCTCAGACTTTGTAAATGTCCAAGCTCCCATTCTTAGTAGACTATGATCTCCCTGAGAACAGCGGGTCAAGGTCTTGGTCAATTCTAGAACCCTTCATCAAGGATTACTCCTGGTACAAAAGTGGCCAATAAAAGTAAATGAATGAGTTCATCTGTATACCTGTAGGGTCACCATGAAGTGCAGAAGTTAGGTGAGTGGCCTCTGATTCCCTCATCCTTACCCAACTTCTGTTTTATCCCACTGTGGTAAGGAGAAACCTGAGAGCTATGCTATGGATATCATAGCTATTTTATAGTTAGTGACACTATCGTCCACCTCATTAGCTAAAGAGCCATAGGAGCTAACTTGAATTTTCTTTTTTCTAGTACCAGGAATTACACTCAGAACCTTTCACTTGCCAGGCAAGCACTTATTCTACTGAGCTATCTTCCTGGCCTGAAAAGTTATTTTTTTATAAATAAATTATCTTTTCTATTTCTCCACTGTGAGAAGGAAGAAAGAGAACAGAAGGGATAACAGCCTCCAGTGTGTGCTGCTAGGCCTTGGGCCTGGCCTCTTGGGTGATCCTTGAAGGGCTACCATATCCTAGATATTGACAGGATGTTTCTTGCATAGCCTCCTGATCACAGATATCCCATCGGCCCTGCACACCCACTACCCACAGCCCAATGAGTTGAGGGCCATCCAACCAAGCTTAGATGAAATGGTGTTAGGACTCTAGACCTGTGGCCCTTCCACCAGGCCCAAAGCATCCTCTACTTCTGACTGAAGGGATTTAATGATCTGCCGAAGTCAAGTTAGCAATTGAAGTTACTGTGAAAGTGGAGGAGCTGTTAAAGGGAAAGTGTTCCAGGTCCTAAGGCACAAGTGTGTAACTGCAGCAGGTCAGAACTTCAGAGTGGCTGAAACACAGAGTGAGGTGGGTGTGAGAACAGGGTTTAGAGAGGCCTCCCAGCTAAAGGAGTGTCCATGCCATTCTCAGGGTGGAGGGGCACTGAAGCAGGAGCAAGGCGTGGGCCAGCTGTGGGGATAGGTGAGACGTGAGCTGGATGCAAAGCGGCCCCTGCTGTCATACCCGTGGTACTTCATGCAAGAGGGCATGAAGCCAAGTTCTCAGGGACCTGGGACTCTTAGGATCCACAACTCCAGTATTTCAATTTTGCCTTGAAAAGCCAGCCCCAGGAAACCCTCAGTTACCATGAGATAGTTTAGCCTGAGCTCTGGAGTTAAAGATTACCTAAGTGCAAAGCTTGATTTCATCATGCATTGGCTGTGTTGCTTTGGGCCAGTTACTGTTTTAGCTCTCTGCACGTGTTTTCTATCCTCTAAAATAGGGCTATTGAATTGTTATGAGCTTTCATTAGAAATGGTTTGTAAGATGCTCCCCACATAGTAGATGCTCACTGTGTGTTAATTCCCTTTTCCCATTAGCTCCCATGACCTAAAAAAAACTGATGCAGATAGTTTTGTGGTGTTCATCACAGGCTCTTCTTTGCTGTGGATCCCTGGGTAGCATAAACATCACCCTCCCTGCAGTAGCCAAGGCTGCTTAGCTTGCACATCCTGAGATGGGTGGTTGTTACAGCTGGAAGGCATGTAACCCTCAGCAGGGGCTCCACCAACCCCAACCTCTTAGTCCTTGGACACCACAGGGCACCAGGAAGTTGAGGCAAATGCTGGGAGGGGATGAAAAACTGGTAGATGAAAATTCAACACCTTAAGCTTCTCACTCACCCACTGTATCATTGACTCAGGCCATGCTGGAAGCTTTAAGGGAAATAAAATCAGAGGAAGACTGTACCCCTTTGTTTTCAGCCCTAGGCATATAATTCCCCTCCCTGGGCTCCATTTGCTCATCTGTCAGAGCATGTCCTTCAGGGACTCTTTCTACCTGAACATTCCTGGGACTTTCTTCCCATGGATAAGAAAAGGATTGACTCCTCCACCCTGCCTCTCCACCAAGTGAACAATCTGAGCAAGTTGAGATCCTAGGAGAGGACTGTACTTCCAAGATACCTGCAGGCTGAGAAGTGGGTAGTCAATGAGATGTTCTACCAGGTTGGACCTGCAAGGGCACAGCTAGTTGGAGGACCAGACTGGCAAGTGGACTTCTGCCTCTGGCTCCATCACACTCAACAGTGACCCTGGCAGGGCCATGACCATGGTCTGCAGAGGGGAACTGGAAGATTCAAGATTCATCAGTATGGCCTGATGCACAGAGAAATGTCCATGCCAAGTGGACCTCAGAGGTCTTTGGACACCCTCATGCCATGTGAGAGCTGCCTCCCTTCCCCAGCCCAACAGTATGTACAGTGCAAGGGACCATCCTGCCCAAGCAACAGGAAGGGGCCAGCTTCCTCCTTAGGACCTGGCTGTCTCCCACTGTGTTGGCAGGAGCAGTAGCCTCAGCCAGGGCCTACCCTAGCCCAGCCACACAGACCAGAAGTCCAAAAGAATCGCGACACTGCCTGGAGGCAATAAAAACCCAAATACGTGCTTCATCTCAAAAGTCAGTTTTTTATTTCTGGGGCCAGGGCCCAGAGCGGAGGGAAAATTGTTGAGCTAAAGCATCGTTGCTCTCTTTCCAGGAAATGTTTTGAGCTGCAGTGAAAGCTCGAGATGTTGCATTTTTTTCAACCCAAGCATGTGTTTTTCAAAAATATCATCCTCACCCCCCACCCAACTAATTTTAGAGTCAGACCAAAGCCAAGCTACTGTCCTCTGTTGCTGTTGGGAAAAATACTATATTTATTCGAGATGCAGAAGCGTGTCTCTGCAAACCTCCGATTGCTTCAGGAAAACAAATCTGCTTTAGACTATACAGGAACCATGATACAAAATTTATTTCATGCTCAAATTGCTTTGCATAACATTGGGCATGCAGTTTTTAACTCTGAAGTACTAAATTGCATACAGTGCCAGGTTGTGCCTTGGTAAAGTGGAGGAGGGCGGCCCTCCTGTGGTCCTGAACTTTTGATGCTCTACATCCTGGTATAACACTTGGAAAATCCATATGGTGCTGATTATTTACTATGAACAGTTTGTTATGAAAGTTGGTCACACTGGATCTACACACCGGGAAGATGAGAGAATCCACCTAGACTAGCCGCCGTCAGGGTCTTGGGAGACATTTGCCAGGTCACAAGCATGCCAAACAGAAGGGAACGGCAGTGCGAGTTTCCACAATTCTATGTGAAGCAAAGTCCTTGGTTTCCACATGAGAGATGAGCTATGAAGGTGAGGTCAATATGACCGATGACTGACCGACTGCCCTTCTTGGAACCTTTACTTTCCATCTTGCGTACAAACAGGGAAGTAATCCTTTCCCCATCCATCTTTCCTCCCCAGCCCGCCCCACCCCCACTTCTGGAAATGTACACGTTTCTACCAATCCCTGTTACAGCTGGGCTCCACCAATGTGTAAAAAGTAAAAAGTTCTGAAAGAAAATATGGGACTTTTTTTTTTTTCTTTCCATTATTGTTGTTCAGGATAATCATACAGTTGTAGGGGGTTAGTGGGTTTGATTTGTTGGGTTTTCTGTTTAACTTCATGCAAGTCATGCTAAGGAACCCCTCCACCCCCCATCCCAAATAAAATAAAATTTTTAAAAAATGAAAAGAAGAAAAAGAAATCCTCTACGGTCAGTTACCATTTGGCCGTAGAAAAAGCTACGTCCGTCCTAGTACAATGCCTGTGCCACTCGGACTCGTCCGGCAAACCTGCATGGCGTGAATTACTCTGTCCGAGGGTGAGGAGGGGCTGCAGGTCCACCCAGATGCTTAATAGCCACCAGTGTCCTCGGCCAAGCCGCCTGGTCAAGTCACTCTCACAGCCTCTGTCGGCATATACTTAGCAATGACAGGGCTTTCTTTGCAAAGATCTGTATGTAAAGAATACAATTAACACTTGAGCTTGTCTTCTTGGCTTTCCCATCCCGCTTGGTACTTAGTTTTTAAGGAAGGAAGAGGAAAGACAGAACAGCCGCATGCAGAGGCAGGCAGGTTCTTCTCCAGCTGGCTTATTTCCCATGCAGCGAGCCAGCCTAGCAGCCTCTTTCTGTCCCTTCTGGGGAACCAGTGGAGCCCCTAATTCTCCTACTCTCCACATGGTCTCCAACATCTGCTGGATTATGGCTCAGAATCACCTTCAAAAAAGTCCTCAGTGGTTGTCAGGACTCTGGAGAGGTGGGGCTGCGTGGATGTAGGTGGGGCCTGTACCCTGGAACCTCCCAGAGTCTCGGAGCACCTAAGCCAGGATAGGATGGGGCAGTGGGTATCACCTGTGGACAGTGGTTGCTGCTGGGCTCTGACCACTAAAAGCTGCCTTGGTCCCACATTCCCCAGGCTTCTGGAAGCACAGTCCGCAGACTCCTGTCTGCTAGGCCACACCAACTGACCCAAACTCAAGATGAAGGAGAAGGGCGGCCATGAGACCTGGTCTACTCACATGAGGCACAGCCTTGGAAAGGCCTTCCTGCCCCTCTCCAGGGTGACCCCTGCTCCTGAGCCTTCTAGAGTCTCCACATGGGAGCAAGCCACTTGCAAAGGGGAGCAGCAGGCCCATCCGTGGATGGTGCAAAGGATGGCAGCCCTCTGCCATGCAGCACCATGCGGGGAGTGGTACACCACGCCAAGGTCCCAGGGAGCTCCAGACAGAGCAAGAAAGCAATGGCCGGCCTAGGTCAGGTGGGCACAACCAAGTCCTAGTGGCCCAAAGGACTTCCCTTTGTTTCCATGTAGACTGCCTCTCCTAGGTTTATCTTTGATTTTGAAGTCTGTTTTTCTTTTTACATCTGGTTTAGCCACTTCCAATACTGCCGTGGTTGACAGTGGCCACAGACTACACCATCCGTTGCTCTCCACGCTCCCAAGTATTTATCTGACCCAGCCTATGCCCTCCACCAGCAAGCATCCATGTGCGCACGTGAGGTGCTCCAGACATGCATGAGCTGCCCAGCCAGTCCGCTGCACTGAGAAAGGCTTGACTCATCTTTCAGGCCTGGGCCACTCTGGACACCCCCAAGCCTCTCCCCAGCCCATGCTCAAGCTCTACTAGAAGCTTCTTTCCTGCAGGGTCAGCCTGAAGTTCTGATCACTGTACAAGGAAACCTCCCACAGAGGCCACCGGTGGTCTCAGCCCTCTCCAACCACAAGGGGGCGCTCACCACACTGGGGCAGTGGCCAGTGAACACTGGGAGCTAAGATGTAACACACTTTCTCCTGCCTACTTTGTCCCTATCTGCCACTAGCCTGGCATACACCTTACCTCTGCAAGGACAATGACCTTATCCCCAAACCCTGAAGATTCCCCTCCCACCGGCCTGTAGACCTTTAAAGGATGCCTCTTCCCTAATATAGATCTTAGATTGTTAAACTCTCAGGTCCTGACCCAATCATGCCCACCCACCCCACTGTCCTCCTCAGCCAGGGGAGGAGAGGTCACGTTGCTTCCTGGACCTGCCCTGCCCCTACTGGGACAGCCTACAAGAGGTCCCTCCAGCTTCCCCGGTAACCCTTGCCTTGTAGTTATGGCCCATAATCTGTCAGCCTGTGCCAAGCCTCTTTCTACCATCCTGGCTCAATGCCAACCCACCACTGTCTGGGTCTCAGTATGGCTGTGCCAGCCTGAATCCCCACTGATGAGCAGGGACTCAGACTTCCAGGGGCCAACCCTGTGGGACTCCCTCCATCCGTGCCCATCTTCGTGTGCCTGCCTGCCCCCAGCGCCCCTCCCTCGCCACCCTACCCACCCATCTGCAGGAGCGCGAGGCGGCCCAGCCAATGCACAGAGCTCCAGCTTCCTCTACATACCCTTTCTCATTCCTCCACCAGGTGGGCACGCGTACTCCCCGGTTGATAAGAGGAAGCAGGGTCCGTATCTCTCGCGGGTGCCCGAGCGCGTAAAGGGCAGGCCCTCATCAGGAGTGAGGGCCTGGTCTATGTGGGGGCAGTCTTCGTTCGCCAGCGCGGCCTTCGCCACCTCCCCATTCAGTTTGGAATCTTCAAACATATAAGCAGAAGCTATTGAGACACTGAAAACTGTTTAGTGAAGGGGGGGACAGGCCAGAGGTGGGGCTTTGGCAAAGGGCAGCCCATCCCAAGGATGGCAAAGCGGCGGGCCACAGAGGAGGGCGCAAGGTGAGGGGTGGGGCTCGGCCCATTCCAGCAGCCTCCCCACAGTGCAGGGAGGGAAGGACTCCTGGGTTTGCTCAAAGTTTGCAAAAAGATGAGTTGGTGATGGGCCCAGCATGTGTGCTGGGGACCAGGCCCAAAGCCCAAGGCGGGGCTGATGAGACACGATGGTGTGGATGCAGTCATGGGGAGAGGGCCAGACATAGAGCTCGGGGAGAGACAGATAGACATGCGGAAATGCTCCAGCCCAGAGAGGGCCTCCCAGGCCCCCGCAGCTGACCGGAGCCTGGCTGCCTCTCATCAACACCCAGGCACCACTCGTGCTTCCCCTGCCCAGTCCAGACCTCATCTGATCCACTTCGCTCAGCCCCGTGTGGCTTGCATAGGGTTCGTGTGGCTGTCACCCCCGCCAAGGGATCGCTCAGCCTCACCACACCTGACCGTCTCAGCTGGTCGTTCTGGTGTCACATTCACCATGCAGACTAGGCTTGGCCACACTGCCTAACGGCCCCGTCTAGTCACTTTGTAGCTCTGTCTCCCATTCAGTCTAGGTCTACTCACATCCTCTGTTCTGTCCCACCAGGACCCAAACTTGTCACCCTGATCCCCCATTCCCTGTCCTGCGAAGGCCTGATCACACATTTCAACTCTGTCCCCACAGGGACCCAGTCTGCCTGGTTTGCCCTGTTCCCCATGTCCACTCATCCTCGGCACTCTCTGCTCTGTCCCCTCAAGAGACCAGCTCAGCTCCCTGGTCTGCTCTACCACCACACAAAGCCAGCACTCAGCCACGTGGCTTGCCACACACACCACATCAGCGCCTTCCCCAGTGGGCCTGGTTAGCTCACACAGCCACGACAGGGATGTAGGCATGAGGCTGCAAGGGGGACATGGATGTGGGAAGGGCTAACCTTCCTGTCTCCTGCCAGTGTCCCCAGCAAAGCAGAGCAAATGGATGTGTAGAAGACAACAGCGGGTGATGAACTAGGGGGAGGGAAACTTGTGATAGCCTGAGAAGGAACCTGGGAGCAAGTCTGGGGCCATCTCTGGTGGGGGGCAAAGTGGGGCCAGAGCAAGGAGCCCTGGCTTCCAATTCCAGTAGCACAGCCAGGGAGGCCTTGGGCTGGCAAAGTGGGCTCTGACTGGCTTTGCCCTCGCGCCATTATTCTTGGGGACGAGGCCCCACGTTCTCTGCCCTCAAAGCAGAATTGTTCTGGCCAGAGTGGAGCCAACCCAAACAGTACCCCTAGGGTGAGCCTCAAGGGCAGGCCCTTTCATGCAAGAAGGAAACCAACATGGGCCGCCAGAGTGGGGAGACGCTGCCAGAGATTAGAGAGGAAGCAGGAAACATTTCCACCTGGTCTCACACTCCCATGATCCTGCTCACATTAGTAACTGCACGAAGGAGTGATCCTTCCCCATGTCCACACACGCGGCGTGAACGTGGGTGGGATTGACACCCGTGTACATATTGTGTCACTACAAAGAGGCAGTCAGTCAAAAGAGAAATGGACCAATCAGGTTTATTCGTAAAGCAAATCCAAAAAAATCCCATCATAATTTTGGAACTTAAAAAAAATGTCTCTCGTACAAGATGGCAAAGCATTTCATGTACAGTGTGTTTCTTGACAAATCCCAGGGGCTTCACTCCCCAACTGCTCTGAACCAGAAAGGCCAGTTACCAAGGAAACTCTGACACCATGTGACTGGGGCTGGGGGCTGCCTAGTGTGAGGGAGTGAGTCTGCCGGCACATGGGTGCTCAGAGACAGGCCTTGGGGCACCCTCCCCAAGGGTTTCTGGGCTAGGAATGGCATGAGGGTGCAGAAGTTAGGATCCGTAGTACCTTGCACGGTTTTCTTTCCTGGGGAAGCCAGTGGGCCTCCCAGGAACATCTGGCCTATGAGGGGTGCGAGGACTTGGCATTTCTTTCTTGGCCAGCAGCCCTCAGTGGAGGTGCCCAAACCTGTAGTGCTCATGCAGGGGAGGGGTCAAACGCAGCTGCCCCTCCCTGTCTCTGCCTTCACAGTTGTGCAGCCTGAGCCCTCTCCTCTGGCTCTGCTCCCGAGCCCCTGCCCCAGGGCTCTCAGAACTGTACAGAGTCCCAAGTTGGGCTGATTTTTCCCTGAAGGTATTGGGGCAAGCAGCAGCCATCAGGGTACTCCCCAGAGACTGCTGGGCCTGCTTCTTCCCCCAGCCCTGATCTCTGACGAGGGAACTATGATGGACTATGTTGGTTTCTGTGCAATTGGGTTTGCTCTCAGGAACTGGGATACCCGCTTCCAAATATACTCCAGTGGGAAAACCAAGGCGGGCCCAAGTGTCTAACCTGGGTAGCTGGTGAAGAGGCCCACAGGTGCAAGCTAACCCAAGCTCTCCACCCCACACCCCACACCTTGCCCTAGCCCCAGCCTTTGGATGAGATGGCAGCCAGGAGCCTCGGTTCCCACCCGCCTTCCCTAGGTCCCGCTAAAGCCCCAGCCTGTGATCATGGGATGACAACATGGGCAGCGTCTCAGATGGTTTCCAGGCTTTGAAATGGGCTGAGATGAGCATCCGCAAGAGGGTCATTTTTTTTTAAACTTTGGAGCAAGGAGAACCTAAGCGGTGGGCTTTGAGCCAGCAGGCTGGCTTTTCTGCCCCAACTGCAAGCACCGCCGATGTACTTACTGTTCATACCAGTGGCGGGCGCCAGGGGGCGCACGCAGGGCTCGGGTAGGGTGGGAGAGCTGGGTATATATCCTTAGGTTTACCCCCAGAGGTCTGCCCAGTTGGGGACTCAGGGGAAAACGTCCCAGGCTAAGTGGGAACAGTCTGTGAGACAGAACCACAAGAACCAGCACAAATCATGCAACAAAACGAGGAGAGAGAGAGAGAGAGAGAGAGAGAGAGAGAGAGAGAGAGAGAGAGAGAGAGAGAGAGAGATGATTAGTGGAGAGAGAGAAAGAGAATGTGAATAACATGGAAAAGAACACCCACACCTGGCTCTCATACTCGGCTCGTTTCTCTCCTGCTCCCCTCAGCCCACCAGTGACAAGGACCCCACTCAGGGTCCAAGCTGCCAATCCCACTGACTGCGGGATCCTGCCTGTTCGACTCTGCCCCCATACGTCACTCTCCCTGCCCATGGGCTAGCACCACTACCTAGGCAGCCACCATGGCCTAACCAGGGACAGGTGGAGGGGGCAGGGACAGGGGAGGGAAACCCACACCTCAAAGATGACCCACAGGGTGCAGTGATGATGCCCAGGGCCCCAGGGAGGGGCTTCTCTGGGACCTTGCTGTTGCCTAGCCTGCAGAAAAGAAGCCTGACCGCTGCCCTCTCTCCTTGCCATACCCCTGCTCACCTAGGCTGGGACCCTGGACACTGTGTGTGCCACGAAGGACTGACCCACGTCAGAGGGGCGGATATGGATAAGACACACATTAATGGACATGGCAGGACAGATGGAGTGCTGGAGCTGCCCAGAGCAGGAGGCTTTGGGGGAGAGGGGCAGTTTCTCCTGGGCTTTTAGCCCCAGGCACACCCTGGATGCACCCTCCTGGCTTCAGCCAGGTAGGAACTAGACCTCTGACAGTCCCCCACAACAAGACCTTCAAACACTGACACCATGCCACGTCCCAGAGGGGAAGACTGAGTCATTCCTGGGACAGACACACAGATGGAGGTTACAGGAGTGACCAGGAGGGGCAGGGGAAGGAAGGAGCTGCTAGCAGCCTGGGAGGCCTGAGAGTGGAGGTGGGGGGCCCTGAGGGTCCAGAACGCTGCGCTTGGGTTTGGAAGTGGAACTGGAGAGTAGTCCTGTAGGCTCCTTGCTAACCACAGTGCCATCCTGGCCTCTGTTTTCTCTCTCATGCTCACAAACTGCCCCCTACAACCCCACCTGGTGTACAGGTACAAGCAGATGGCAATGGAGGGGAGGCCAGTGTAGAGGTGGGAAGTACACCCCCTTCTTGGTGACGGATCATCCAAGTCTCACAAGGAGGGAAGAGGGTTCTGGCAAGGGACAAGGCTCGGAGTGGGACTGGGGTCTCTGGGCTGAGTCTGAACACCAGGCCAGCAGTGACACCACCAGGGGAAGTGAGTGCTTGGGAGGAGGCTGGGAAGGGGCACGGAGGCTGAGGGGCAGGGCTAGGTGTTCAATGCAGAGAGCAGGCTTGGCCATGAGACTGAACCAGAGCCACCCATGGGGAGGTAGCAGCCAGGGACAGGGTTACTGAGCCTGAGGAAGGGGTAGAGATCCCAGAAGACCAGGCTGTCCCTGGGCCTAGCTAGTATGTATGTCTGAACACATCAAACTATACTCCTGTGTGTGTATACATGCATGCCAATGTTTTTGTGTGTGTGTGTGTGTGTGCCTGTGCCTCTGAGTGTGTGTGTGTGTGTGTGTGTGTGTGTGTGTATGGATAATAAATACTGTTGCTGCCCAGACATGCAGAGAAATCTCTGCCCACCTGGAGTGAATGGGCGCATTGGTGGACTGGCCTGAGGGCCCATGTTTGTATGCCAATCCTGAAAGACACATGTTCGGGAGGATGCACTGGGCGGGCCCACGGGGTGATGGCAGCGCCCCTCGGTGAGTGCCTCTGCAGTGCTTCCCCTGAGTCCCAGGACCTAGCCTTCCCCTAATGGTGGCTCCTGAGATCAGGTGACTGCTTAATAAAGCAAGGCATGGGCAGGGGTTTCTCAGTAACAGTCATGACCTGATGAAGAGCTTTTCCCTCTGTTTCAGCCTCTGAGGCTCTGTTCACCCCGTCCCAGTCTAAGACACTAGCCACCCTCTCTACTGCCTACAGGAGTCCTGGAAGGGGAAGGTATGGGGGCTGGGAAGAGGGGCTGGAAAGCCCCTCCAGGCAGCGAACTGGGCCTTGGGTGTAGTGCTCTGGCTGACGCAGCTGTGGAATTGAACCAGAAGAGGAGTGGGATGGGGTGGTGGATCAGAAAACAGGGCAACAGGGCAGGAAATCGGTCGTCCATGGAGGGAGGTCCCCTGAACCAAGGGGGGAACTTTCTCACCTGGGGCTGCGCTAGCCTGGGCACATGCCTGACCTGGGCAATGGGGTGTCTTCTCTGGATTAAATGGATCTAATCTCTCCCATCAACCTCATGTCCCCCAGGTACTCTCTCCTATCACAGTCCTGTCATTCTTCTCTGGGTCATCCATTTCTTTGAGATCTCTGTGTCCACAGAGTAAGTTGATGGTATTCCATGGGTAGAGGTAGACTATGGGCTTTATATCTTCGGACCAGAGCCCCATGATCAACTTTATGTGCTATGTGCAGATTCTCATAAAACTGAGATAGTCCCATAACGAACCACTAGCCATGGAATATTAGAATATATCCCACAGTGACTAGTATTGTTTCATGGGCCCCACCCCCTCCCTGACACCCAGTGAGTTCACGGGAAAGTGGTTGAACACTGGTTAAGATGTCTTGTATTGCTGCTGCAGTCCCTATCGCTGGATGTGGGGATAAACCTCAGTAGGAGGTTGTTGCTGGTCTGTAGTGCTTTCATCTAAGCTGCCTGGGGTTGTGGCCCCCCTTGAGTTCTTTGCTCACCAGCCACTTCCATCAGAAGGTCACCAGAAACTCCCACTGGGCCATGAACCCAAACAGACATCATGAAAGCCAGAGTCACTCCGACAGGTTCCTAAAGATAATCGCTAAACTCTAGAGTGGTGGTAGAGGATGAGTTGGTTCAGCATGCTATGGGATAAGTAAGCTTGTCACAGCGGACTGGGGCATCTCCTAGGAAGGACCTGGAGCTAGGCAGCCAGAATCAGAGCAGGAATTCTACTCAACTATGAAGTCAGGTTCTGCCGGGGCTGAGAATCCTTGCTACTGCCTTTGCAGGGACCCTCCTGCCTGGACCCCATTCACCATTTCTGCCTCTCCACAGCCTGAGAAGTACTGTGTTAAGGACCAAATCAGTCTGGCACCTCTGATCACACCCGCCCCCACCCCTATCCAACACTGGGTCAGTAGCCTGAGTCAAGGACTCATGCTCGACTCCTGCCCACCTGAGCAGCAGCCCCCGGGCTCCTGCCAAGATAGTCCTCAGTAACCTCATGGGAGTGTGGTCTCTTCACAACATTGCGAGACCAACCACATCAACCTTCTTACCCAGGGCCACCAGTGAGGTTCCTCTAACAGGCTCTTGCCTTCTGAATGTGGCCTCCCAGTGTTTCCCTGGGTCCCCAGGCTCCACACCTCGAGACTGAGTGCAGGGTCCCGGGTTGCCCGCAGAACTAAGGAAGCAGTCTGACTGAGTCTGCAATCATCTCTACAGGGGGCGGAGGTGAAAGGTCAGATTGACATGCCTCTAAGAGGTTTCCTACCTGCTCTGTTAATTTCTAAAATTTCTTCCTGGGCCAGCGGACATGTGTCACTCTGAGTACTGTGGTGTGGAGAGTTTACGACAGATTTACAATAATTGGGAGATCCCAGCTGCGGTGGCCGTGGAATATGCTTCTTTTTTTTCTTTGGTAGTTTCTGCTTAGCCATGGCTAAGGAATAGTACATCCCAAAATTGTTCACGATGACAGGCACAGGCATGGCGATGGTCAGCACGCCTGCCAGCGCGCACAGTGCGCCCACCAGCATGCCAGACCACGTCTGCGGGTACATATCTCCGTAGCCCAGCGTTGTCATGGTGACCACAGCCCACCAGAAGCCGATGGGAATGTTCTTAAAGTGCGTGTGTTCACTGGCGCTGGGGTCATTGGGCTGTGCCCCTATCCTTTCGGCGTAGTATATCATAGTGGCGAAGATGAGCACGCCCAGGGCCAGGAAGATGATGAGCAGCAGGAACTCGTTGGTGCTGGCTCGCAGTGTATGGCCCAGGACCCGAAGACCGACAAAGTGTCGGGTCAGCTTGAATATGCGCAGGATACGCACGAAGCGGACGACGCGCAGGAAGCCCAGCACATCCTTGGCGGCCTTGGAGGACAGGCCACTTAGGCCCACCTCCAGGTAGAAGGGGAGGATGGCCACAAAGTCAATGATGTTGAGCGAGTTCTTGATGAACTCTACCTTGTTGGGGCAGAAGACCACACGCATGAGGAACTCGAAGGTGAACCAGACCACACAGACGCCCTCGATGTAGGTGAGGAAGGCCTCGGTCTCCGCTTCCCGGTAGTAGCGCACCTGCGTGCCGTTCCGCACGTTCTCAATCTCCGTCTTGTTCACAATGGGGTTGAAGCGTTCGTGGGTCTCCAGGCAGAAGGTGGTAATGGAGACCAGGATGAAGAAGAGGGAGGCAAAGGCCACATACTGTGGGCAAGAAACACACAGTCAGAGGGGAGCCCCTCCCACCCCTAGTGGAGACACCTGGAGGTCCTCGTGTGGGGTCCAGTCACAGGGCTAGCCTGTGGGAAGACGCCTGCACAGGATCGCTTCCAACACAACCCAAGCTGACATACTACGCTTCCCCACTTGGGGCTTAAGGAATGTGCTCTCCTGCCAGGCATGGTGAGCAAAACCCCCTTCACCGTGCCCGCTTTCCTTCCTGATGGCTGCAGGGCAATCAAGAGAAGGCGCCTGGGCCCACCAAAGACCCTCACCGAACCGTTAGCTGACTGGGAAATAAACCAATTACAGGAGGCCACTGGCATTATTTGGAGGTGACTGCTTAAAGGATTTAATTCCCCAACTAGTAAAGATTAGTAAAGCTTGCTGGAGTTGCAGTTTGTGAAAAATGATGGGGAGGCAGCCATGACCCCCTTCAAGGCCACATCTCTCTTTAGCTCAGCTCTGTTTGGTGGAGGGGTACCAAGGCCTCGCCCTGCATGAGGAGGCACCCAGGCAGCAGTTGCCTTAGTTGGCTTGGGTGACTGTCCCTGACCATGAGCACAGCCCAAGGAGGCCTAAAACAGCCCTGTCTGAGTTGACCACCACCCAACCTGGATCTGAGAACCAGGAGCTAAGTGGATCTTCCAAACCACGTCCTGGGATAAAGGAAGGCCAAGGGAAAGGGGAAAGGCGATGTCAGCATTTCAGAGCGATAGGGTGGACACAGCCTTTAGAGATGATCTGGTCCTGGGCGCCGCAAGCTACAGATGGGAAGAGGCCCCCAAACAGGAAGACATGTCAAAGCTGCCCATTATCCTGGTGGTTTTGGAACATTCTACACTCCTTAATCATCTATTTATTTATTTGTTTGTTTGCTTGTTTGTTTGTTTATTTGGTACAGAGTCTCGCTATGCAGCTCAGACTCACAGTGATCTTCCTGTCTCAGCCTCCCCAGTGCTGGGGTTATAGGCATGCACCACCACGCCTGGTTCTGGTTGCTGGCTCAGCACTGGGTGGCAGCCCAGCATGCAATACTGGAGATCAAACCCAGGTCCTTGTGCTTTCCAGACAGGCACTTAGACCACTGCACTATGTCCCCAGTCCCTCTATAATCTTTAAAACCTTTTTCCTAGACTACTCCAAAGTGTGGTCCACATGCATTCTTCCATCTAACGCTTTTTTTCACCCATGTGCCATCTTTTACTCCCGCCTTCCTCTTCCTCTCCCTTCTATCCATTTATTCCTCCTTACTCACATTGATACATCCATCCACCCTCTCTCCCTCTTTTTAGCTTGCCGTTCTATCCATCATTTTCTTCCCTCTTTTCTTTTCACCATCCCTTCTTCCATCCTTCTCTCCCTCCCTCCCTTTCCCTCCTTCCTTCATCTACCCATTTACCATCCCTCTATCCACTTATCCATTGGTTCCTTCATCCACCCTTTCTTCCTGGCACTCCTCCCCAGCCACCAGATTATGCCCAGCAGAGTGAAATCACTCTGTCCAGCTCCTAGGGAGCTCTGAGCCAGCCAAAGGTGAAGGACACATCCAGAGACCAGCACAGTGCAGCAGACCAGTGACCCCTCAACCTCGTGAAGTAGGTGGGGTGGGGAGAGGTGAGAGTGATTTCTACACCCCCGAGCGAGGCAGGGTAAATACATAAAGCCAGCTCTTCCGGCCTCAGGAACCGCTTCTCTCTCTGTCTTTTTTTTTTTTTTTTTTTTTTTTTTTTTTTTTTTTTTTTTTTTTGGTACTGGGGATTGAACTCAGGATCCTGTGCTTGCCAGGTAAACACTTTATTCTACTGAGCTATTTCCCCAGCCCCTGGAACTGCTTCTCTTAGATGGCTTACACCTGGGGTGCCACAGTGGAAGACCAGGAAGGCAAAATGGAGCAGCTCAAAGAGGCCTCCGCAAACTCATGCTCACATAGACCCAGCACTGTTTCCATCCCCAGAATCACCAAAGTTTCTAGAGTTAAAAAGCCCATCTCCAGCTATGGGGTATTTGGCCCATGATTACTTGGAATCTCCATCTTGGAGCACTCACAGTACAGACTCCTGAGGACAGGCTATGCATCCAGCCATTACTAAATAGAGAAGAACAGTTCCCCTGTGAGTGTCTGAGGAAACCCAGAGACCCAGCTCCACACACCCAGACCTCCTCCCTCTGACCAGTGGCAGAGGCAGGAGGTACCTCTCTGCCCCTTGCTGACCTATCACCCTGGACATAGCACTTCAAAGTCCCTCATACCCACCATCTGCATCCTGACTCAACAGGGCCACTGCTATCAGAGCAGGCTCTAGGCTTCAGGGGCAGCCACGCAGTTGCCAGAAGAGCTGCCCTTAGGAGTCCCAGCTCCACCAGTGCCAGCTGTTCATGCTGCCCACGGAAAGAGCTCAGACTCCTCAGCCTGACACAGCAGGGTCCCCATGCTCTGGCCTCGCTTGGCTTGCAGTCTTCCCCCCACCTATACCCAGCAGTCCTGCCACGTGCAACTCTGCCATTTCTGATCAAAGAGTGGCTTCCTCGTCTTCATAGCCTGGTGCCTGTTTTTCATTCTATGGCAGAACATCTCTGCCAGTTTCTAGCTGGTAAAATCCCATCACCCATCAGTGCCCTGCTAATAGCCCTTCCCTTGGGGTTAGGTTCCCACTGGCATCTGTGCCCCTGGCAGGCAACAAATGAAGGGGCTCCCCAAGGAGCCTCCACCCACCCTTGGGAGCCAATGAATCTGCCTCCAGCTCCAGCTCTTTAATGCTTGGGGGGCTCATGGGAATAGCCAGATGGGACACCGATATACCTGGAGCCAGCAACTCCCAGTGCCCCTACAGGTCCTCAGTGTTCTCAGGTCGCTTTCACTCTCACAGTACAGATCCTGATGGAGAAACTGAGGCACAGAAAGAGGTCAGGCCTTATACAATTCATATAGAAATATCCCTGGTGACCAGGAATCTCGGGACACCCTGAGTTGTATGAGTAGAAGCTGGGCAGCAACAGCCAGGCCTAGAGAAGACTCTTAAGATTCTGTCCCCAGGACGAGCCAGAGGGCTGGAGGCTATGCCGCTTGCCTGCCTGGGCTCCCTGGGCTCCTGGCTTCCTGGCCTCTGCGGCTGCGAGGCCTGGTCCTCCTTGCCCAGGCAGAGCCCCAGCAACATCCTGGTCCAAGTGGACCCCTGGAGGGCTCAGATTCCAAAGTTTCCCTACGCCCTGAGGGACTAGAAGAAGAGCAACCAAGGGCACAGCCAACGCAGGAGCAGCAGACTCCCCTGTGTCCTCTGTTCATGTCTAGGCCTGGCTGAGCACAGAAATGAGGACAAGTGACCAAAGCTTGAAGAACTACTCTATGCCTTTAATACACGCACTGACTTGGCAGAACAGGTGGCCATGTCCCCACTGTGTTAAGACATAGAGCCAGAAACTCAGGCATCCGGGACTAAATTATGGTTTTAAAAGCTAATGGCTAAACTGAGATGTGCGCCCAAGTTTATTGACCCATAGTGCCTGAAGATGTGTTGCCACCCAGCCACCAAAGCTCTTGCCAGAAAACTCACGTCCCTCCCTGCTGGGAAGCTACCTCCAGATTGTGCCTGGACTGTTCCATCTCGTCTGGCACCCACAGCCCAGGCTGCCTAGGAGAGGTTATGCCAAAACCATGACAGAGGGCAGGGGAGCCGACTGCATCCACAGGCAGGAATCATGCTTAGGCCTTAGCACCCCGGCCTTGATGCACCTGTGCTGAAGCAGCTTGGGGTGAGAATTAGGGAAGAAAGCAGCCTCAGACGCTCCAGCCAGCGTCCCCACTTGGTCCTCCGCCTGCAGACCCACTGGGTGAGAAGATCTCAACTTGTTCAAGGAACTAAATGAGAATATGGGGCCAAGAGCAGGGGTTGGGAGATGGGTCAGCTGACCCCTGCGGGGAGAGAAGCCCTGCCTGGAGCGGCCTTTGCAGCAACCCCAGACCTCTCACCCCCAGGGAAAGGGGAAAAGGTAGAATCCCTTGGGAGCTGCCTGTCCCCCATTCCACCACACGGACCACAGACACAAGGCCCTGGACAGGCAGTCCAGATACAGCTTCCTCTCCTGGGTGCAGGTACGGAGCATGCAAGCACACCCACACTCCAGGGCCTCGCCCGTACATAGAGAACACTGGAGCCTTCGTAGGGCTTGCTGAGACCTCTATGGCACACCAGAGACAACCACTGCTGTGCTTAAGGGTGCACGCATGCACACGCGCATGCACACGGCACGTGTGAATACCTTCAGAGCCCCATGCTGCTGTGGCAGGGGTACCACATGGCTGAATGACTCGGATCCACCCTTGTTACCCCCAGGCAGCAATAGCTTGGTGCCTCGCCCCCCACAACAAGGGCATCCAGCCTACTCCGCCTCTGCCTCCGCAGGCTTCCCTGTTGCCCTCACCCTGCCTGGATTTCCTGTCACCTGCCAGATCTCGTCTCTTTCTCCAGCCACCCGCTGTGGCAGCTGGCCCCAGTACATCCAAGACCCAGCTGGCTGTGCAGTCAGCCCCTCCTGGGATGCTACCGCAGTTAGAGACACAAAGGAGGCTGCGCAGGGCAGCACGGGGTCCACAGGCACTCCACCTGGCCCACTCTGTGGCTGCCCTGTAAAACATCAAGACCACGCACAGGAGGTCGCCTGACAATGCAGCATAGGCCCAAGCTGGTAGTTTCTCTTTTTATTTTTTTCTTTCCAGAACCAAATCACAAACCATAAGAGACCCACCAATTGTGTTCTAGAAAGTGGTAGCCATGACAACAGAGCAAGGCATCCCATTTCTATGGTAACCAGGGTGGTAAGGCTGTTGGCTGTAAAGTCAGACAAACCTACTAACGATCTGTTGACTTAAGGAGATGTTTTATAAATCACCAAGTTATTTTTATTGTAACCCCACCCCTGAAACCACAAATCAGAAAGGCAATTTACTATCTATCAAAATGACCAATATATGAAGTGACTTCCAGTTATGAATTATTTATGCCACAGTCATCATTTAGAAATTGCGCTTGCCTTTCAGAGCTGTTCAGGGGTTCGCCATGGGGATCTCTCTTCTTGCAGTTCAGTGTTTTAGGAGCGAGGTGCTGCTCATGCCACGCTGCAGGGACTGACTTTCTGGTCTGACTGCTTACTGGCTCACGGCATGACCTCCACAAGTCACTCCTCATCTCTCGAGTCTCAGGGTCATCATGGTAAAAGAAGCACAGGTTGGCCTTGGTCCCTTCAGAGGATTCTAAAGCAGTGCAATGTTACAGATGGAGGGGCCTCTGACAGCTAATCAGAGAGCCCTGGCAGAAGTCCAGGCCCAGGTCCCTAGAGGCTATGGGTCAGTTTTTCTGCCTAATTAAATCTGCCCTGTGGGGGTGTGCAGTATTTGAGTTAATCCAGGCAGAGCCAGTGATGCAGAGCAGACAGGACAGCCAATTGTCCTAAATAAATTGTTAGTTGAGTTGGGTTTGGAAACTGAATTAGACTCGCCTGGCCTCCTTGGGCCGGGCATTCCCACAGTAGGATGGGCTGGCCACAGGTGGTGAGGAGCTCTATAGGATGCAGCCCCTCCTGTTCCTCCCCGTGTCTCTGTCCTGCAGCTGCAGCCTGAGAGACCAAAGCCCTCTAGGCACTGCACTACTGCCCGTCCTGCTCAGAGCACTGCCCCTCTGCACTGCTGGGGAGCAGCACATGCGCACTGGGAGCTCCCTGCCGTGCCTCAGTGATGTGAGCAGTGTGAACTCATGCCGAGAGCGTGGCCAGGGAGGCTGATCAGGAAGTGTGCATCCAGGGAGTGCACCAATAAGCTGTGTGCAAGCGTGGGCTGGGGCGTGGAGGGGCAAAGGCCCTTCCCCCATCTGTGCCTGCACCATCCAAGAAAGAGTTTAGTTGAAGCGGTCACCATGTGTGGCATGCGTGATTTATGTGGGTTGGAGAAGTGGGGGACACGCATGTTCATATGAAGGTATCCAGAGATATGTGTGCATAGGTGTGGAGACACATATGGGGTGAGGTATATAGGGGCCTTGTATGATTTGTGCTATGTGTATGCATGTGTGTTTGGGACTATACATGGAACACTGTGTATATGCATGTACATGTATGTATTGTGTGTGGCTTGTGGAGTGTGTGTGAGCTATGTAGTGGGTTTATATACACATACAGGGATAGGTATGGTTTATAGTGTGGGGTGTATCGGGCTAAATGAGGTGTGATGTGTTACATATCTGTGCACATGCATGGGGACGTGTGTGGTCAGTGGTACACATATATGTGGAGCATGTGAACATAAGGGGATGTGTATGAGGTACAGCATTGTCATGTTTGTGTAGGATAGGGACATGTATGGTTCATGTATGTGGGGCTATGCATGGAGTGCAGGGTGTGCAAGCATGCATATGCAGTATATAGATACAACCGTGTGTGTGTGTGTGTGTGTGTGTGTGTGTGTGTGTGTGTGTACAGACCATCTCCTAAGGAGATCAGGGTCTAGCTGGGCACCCTGGGCACATGTTCTTTGAGCCTACATTCAGCCCAGAATCCTGATCCTTTCCTATGCTGGAGCTGGCCACTCACACCCAAGCCCAGCGGGGTGGAGGTGGGGACAAGACCCCTGGGCTGGCCCAAGAGGAAGCAGCAGGGATGCAGGACTGTGCAGGGTCAAGACCCCCCCCCCCCACCAGTACTCAGTCCTGCAACCCATCCTGGTTGTGGGGCTGTGACTAGAAATGGCAGTGGCTGGGCCTCAGGGAGCTCAGACACGAGCAGAGAGGCAACGATCCATTTCTCTGAACTCGTTCTCATGAACCTCGACTTAGGGCCACCCTGACAGCTGGATGGAGAATCCTGACTTGGCAGAAGTGCCCGGGGTACTATTCCGAAGATACGCACTTTTTATGTGTTGGACATCATTACAATATAACTTGCATAAGTCCTTAAAACATCCTTTCCCCCCATATCATCAATGTGTTGGAGTCACTGAGCTCATGGCTTGTCTGACGCTGATGCTGTCCTAGATGGATAGGATCTAGGAGCATGAGACAAAGGTTGCAGAGCTATCTATGAGAGAGCTGTTACCTAGGACAAGGATGGAGAGATGGAGGCATAGGGCAGTATGGGACCTCCCCAAGGCTGCAGGGCTCACGGGATGACCAGCAAGGGGCACCATGTTGTGAAACATCTGCACTTGGGCCCAGTGTGGGGCTTTGTCACCGTGGACTCAGAGTCCTTGCGTCATGTCCTCCTCACCCTCCATGCTGCCTAGGTTCCTGAGTTCCACCTGTTTTAGATGCCAGGCCAAAATCAGCACTGTTGTGTCAAAGGGTACAGCAGCTGGGTCAGAAATGACAGGATGCTAAAGTCAAACCAACCTGAGCTTTAAAGGCCTGGCTCATCTGTTGACCTCTGACAAGTCCCTGGCTCTTTCTGAGGCTTTTCCCTGCCTCCTGCATAGCTATGACAAAAAGAAAAAACACAGAGAAAGCTGCAGCGGTAGGGTTCAAACCCTTTGTTCCTCGGCACAAGCTTGCCACTGTAAACCCTCCGCCAGTCCCTGTGTCCTGGGCCTCTCTGCCCAGCCCCACAGTTAGGGACAGAGCAGTTCCAGCACAGAGCAACTTTGCCTCACTGACCTGCAAAGAGACTGAGGCTTGAAAGACTGCCACTGTCCTTCACAGTCACCCCTGGCCCATGCTCAGCCCAGGAGGGTGAGTGAGGCTGAAGCTGCCCCCTGCCCAGCCTGGCTGAGTGGCACTGTGGCCAGGTCTGTCCAGTGAGGGGCAGCCCCAGGGATCTAGTGGTACAGGCCGAGGAGAAGTCCCTGGATTTGATGAGGAGAATGTAGGGGACAGACCCAGACTCCCAGAAAGCGCGAGTGGGTGAGTGAGATGCCTTCCCTGCAGGGATCAGCTGGGGGCGCAGGGAGCAAGAGAAGCAGAGGCCACAGAGTGGGGTGGGGTTGCAGCAGCGTCTAGCGGGGACTGTGAGGGGCGGAGGGAGACGCAGGTGTAGAGCCCCGACCCTATACCTGCACACACAGACTCAGCAGCGGTGGCTGGAAGCGGAAACGTGCCTTGTGCCCCACGTGGCTCTGATGCCACAACCCCATCAGAGCATTTGTCATCCATGAGGCCAGAAGAGACCCACATGCCTGGCACCTCTAATGTGCAGGTGCTCGTGACGTTGTGGGAGTTGGCAGCGACGGCCAGCAGAGGCCTAAGGTCTGCTCCAGGGTTGAGTTCAAATCGCAGCTCTGCTACTTTCAGTCTGACTGCAGCCTGGTCACCTTCAGGACAGTCAGTCCTGTCACTCTTAAAATGAGGATGATAATAAAATCCTAGGAAAAAAAGACTGAATTGAGGGGTGTAAAAGAAACAGCTAAGGAAGAACCCAGGGTTGGCAGAGCCCCCATGGGGGCCCGTTCCCTGTCCACTGCTATAGCAGGAGTAGGCCATGGCTCTCTGCCAATGGGTCCCGGCATGGAATTCAGAATGTGCTTTTTCCAAATTATTTGGAGACCGAGGGTGAGGAAGGGGTAAGCAGCCGCAGGCCCAGCAGCAGCCAGAGAGGAACGTGTTCCATTCTGTTTGCCCCTAATTTGTTCTCCTGCTAACAGCAGACCAGGCAGGTGACGGCACTGTGAGAGCAGACAGCACGGTCCCTGCAGCTACCACCCATGTTTAAGACCCAGCACGGCGGCGTCCAGTGGGTGAGGGACACTCTCTGTAGAGGGATGAGAACCGCATCCCAGGGACACAGGGTGACTGCATGAGGCCCTGCCGATGGGGGCTGAAAGGATGCAATGCTCAGATGGAAAGGACGGCACACAGGTAGTGGGGGCTGTGCCAGAGCCGCCTGCGACTTCCTGCCCAACTCTGGTAAAAGATGAAAAACGACAGCCGCGCCAAGGGTCTCACGCAGGACCTGCTTCTGGTGCTTTCCACAGGCTTGCTCACGTACGCCCTGGAACAGGTGGGCACGCATGCCCCTTGCGCCTGAGGAAAGCATTGTACCCCTCCCTCCACCGCCCCTCACAGCCCTCCAAACAGCCTGACGGACAGACATGGCCCATCATGCCCACCGTCCTATGTTTCTGCCTTAGCCCCTGGCGGGCATGGTGGGTACGGGGGCCTTTGGGGAGCGAGGCTACACAGTCGTTCAGGCTGGCAAGGCCACTCCCGAGACCTGTTTCTCCTGGAGTACAAACAATGGGGCCGGGACATGATGGGGGCTCCTCTCACCCCTCAGGAGTGTCCGACCTGAAGACGCCCCGGGGTCCCCTGTGTGGGACTTCAAGAGGTCTGCTATGCTGAAGGCTTTGCCAGTCAATGAGCCACACAACCCGTCACGTCACGCTTCCTCTCCTCTTTTGCACCGACTGCCAGGTAGATCAGCTAAATCTGGAGTTCAATTCTGAGTTAACCCTTCACCTGGATGTGAGCTATCATTTCATCTTCTCTTCACTATGCTACTTTTTTTCTGTTTATTTTGAAGGGTCTGGTTGTAGGGGTGTCTTATGTACCTCATACCTTTTCTTCTACATAGCCACAGATTAGAATAAAAAAATTTGTAAAAAGACCCCCAGGTCAGGAAGAAGAAATGCCATATATGGCATAAAGCCAGGAGGAGGGGGTTGTGTGACACTGCAGTGACCCTGAGACAGATGTCATTGGTTAGTACCAAGGTGTGACCATGAAGGAGGCCACTCTGTCTTAGATACCTGTGAGCGACATGCGACATGCGCTGGTCTCTTGTTTGAGTCAGCCTCCTCCGCTTCCCCCAGTTTCGCCCTCTGGGTCCCAGAACACACCTGCTGGTCCTCTTCCTCCTGGTGTCCCAGTGACAGCCCCGTCTGTGCCTCCCCTCCCTGGGGCTGCCTTCCAGCTCTACCACCCTCCTCTCAGCTTTTGTCCTACTGACTTCAGGGTTGCTTATACTGATCGCTCGTTGTGCTCACCAAGGGCCACAACTTCACCCTTTGTAATCCTCATAGCACCCTGGTCAGAGCGGCGTGCAGCTTTGTTGAGCCGCACAGTCTTCTGCTATAAGGTGATCTGAGACCAAGCGCCTTGCAAATGTGATCTCACTTATCTCAGAGAACCTCTCTGAGGACGGCACTGCTTGCACCACTTTTCCTCCATTTTTCTGATAAGAACCTGAGGTTGAGAGTGGCTAAGACGTGTGCAAAATTACCCTGCCCAGCTTCGAAGTAGCAGGGAGGATTTGAAACCAGGTCTCTCTGATACTCAGCCACCATGCTCCACTCCTACCCGCTTTCTTTTTGGTCCTGGGTGTTACGGTTTGTGTCTAGTTGCCCCCTCAAAGCCTCATGCAGTCATGGGGCAGGTTTCTAGAGTTTACGGTTAATTCATGATCCAACGCTGGGATCATGGGTGTGAGTGCCATACCCAGCCTGAATGCCATACGAGGAAGGGACAGAGGCGTGCTCGCTGCTGCTGCTGCTCCGCTGGCTCTGCTCTTGCTGTCTGGCTGTTCCCCACTGCCATGAATGGCTGCCCTCTGCCATGTGCCACTCTGCCTTGGAGCCAGCCAAGTATGAACTGAAACCTCCAATAACTGTGAGCTAAATAAATCTTTCCTTCCTTAATTTTAGGTGTTGGGTATTTTATCCCAGCAATGGGAAAAAAGTAACTGACACATCCAGAATTGAACCAGGTGAAACACACCAGGATCTTGCGCTTGCCAGGCAGGCACTTGCGCTGATTTATCTATATCCCAGCCCTCTTTATAGGATGCAGCCACATCCACCCTAGGAAGCCCTAGGAGTAAGGCATCAGTCTTCTGTGATGACAATGGACATAGCCTTTTCAGTAAGCCACACACACACACACACACACACACACAC